>NDGM011185749.1:0-17423 GCA_002564305.1 Octomys mimax
CATAGTGATATATGTGCACCCAAGTTTATAGCAGCACAATTTGTCATAGCCAAATCTTGGAAACAACTAAAATGTCCATCACTTGAGGAATGGATGAAAAACATGTATTTTTTATGCAATGGAGTATTATTCAGCTATAGAGAATGATAAACTCAAAACCTTTATACTTAAGTGAATGAAACTAGTGGCTATACTCATAAGGGAAATAAATCAGATCCACATATATAAATACAATGTTGTTTTCCTACTGTAAGAACCCGAAAGTATAAATAAAACCTGAAACGTATAATTGATATAGAAAATTGGAAAGAAACTGAAGTTAAGGCTTAAAAATGAAGATGAATCAAAGGAGAAAAGATAGAGAAAAAGGAAGGGGGAAAACAATGCAATTATATATAAAGGATGCCTGAGATGATTGTAGTAATTATTTCCATTAGTTTTTCGAAAGTAGCATTTAATGCTTAGAATTTTCACTTTGACTAACTCTGTATGCTGTTATCTTTGATTTGAGCAACTACATCAAGGACAGCAAGGTAAAACAAAAAAGCCACAGTTAAATACCTCTCTTCTTGGTCTTCTAAATGAGTTCTGCTTCTAATATCTTATCAATTATTATACTCTCTTTAAAAATTTTGTTTAAAAAGACGAGGAAAAAACATTAAGATTTCTTGAAAGCAAAAATTAATATTCAATTATTTGTCCAATCTTGAGAAACTATATCTGTTAATCTGAGCAACAGATTTGATGTTAAAAATAGATATAATAACCATTGTTAATTAGCTGTTCCTGTTTTTAAAATCTGTAACATATGTATTATTGTATATTACCCTATTTCTGTCATTTTTTGTACTTGATTTTTCTTCTGTTTTTACTCTTCAAAATAAAATAAAATTTAAGAAGAGACCTATTTGTTCCCTCTTGGGGAGGGAGTATTAGCTGTTATGGGAATACAAGGTCATCCTGAATAAGTTCTATTTATCCTATGGCCTGATGTCTGCAAGAATTAGCTTCCAGAAACTTAAATACCAATAGAACTGTTTATAAGTTCAATGGAGTATGCAAAGCATGTAGCTTTTCTTCACTTTTCTTTCTTATACTAGCTGAAATATGGAGCCACCATATTGGGCCATAAGATGAAGCAAAGAATAGAAAAGAAGTTAGAGGATAACTGGAACCCATACTTAAAGCCTTGTAAAAGTCTTTGTGTTTCATACAAAGTAAGTCTTTATTTACTTAGCATATTTTCTGCTGTTAAGATAAATATCATTTTCTAATATAACCTATAACAATTTTATAAATGATTTACATTGTTTCCCAAAACTTTGGATGTATTTCCATATAAAATAATTACTATTGTTCTGCTTTTTATTCCCCTACCATAAATACTTAGAAGTGTCTTATTTAATTTTAGGTGTTTGGATTTGCATAGACATTTGCTTTTGATTTGAAATATGATATGATCTTTGATATGTGGTTAAAGAATATCTGTGTGATTTGATGAATTTAAATTTATTATTTTGTGTCTCAATATATATTCAAATATATAGAGAATAATTCTATATTAGACTATGTATATCATGTGTACTTTAAAAATTGTGTTATGTAGCTGTTGGATGTAATAATGTGAAACATAAATTAGATCAAAGTAATTCACTGTGTTCTTTAGATCTTCTATTTTCTCATTGATTTTATCTACTTCTTTCATTTCATGAAAAACAACAACTGTTAAAAATCTCCTGCTCCCTGAAGTTATGTCTTTTTCACTTCTCTAACTTGAGACTATGTCATTAAGTGATTGTGAATTGATCATTTTTATGTCTCCTTCATAAACTGTCATATTATTTTCATATAGAAATTTTCTTTTTATCTTATAGAAATCTTTATTTTTATCCCTGGTAGCAATTTTTGTCATTGTCTTTACTTAATTGAAGATAGATAGATAGATAGATAGATAGATAGATAGATAGATAGATCACTGGTATGTCTTAAGAGTATAAATGTATATTTATGTTTATGATTAACATTATATATATATATATATATATATATATATATATTTAGTACAGGGTCTACAGGGTCTCACTACACAGATTGGACTCATAGTGTTCCTACTGTTTTCAGCCTCCCAAACTTCATTAAGCTTTTAATGTTTGCCATTTTCATGGCTTATAATTTTTCCACTCAGTTAATTTCCATATATTACCTTGGTCTACATATTTAATTGTACTTATGGAGAGTACATAGTAGGGTTAGATTTCTTAATCAACCATGGAAATTTTTTCTGCTTTTTCTTAAAATGAACTGTACAAACTACTAACATTATATATGTACTGTGTGAATTATATTTATGATTAACATGATTGGAGTTTGATCTGCTGTTCTTTTACTTCTCTTTGGATTCCACATGTCGTGAAGGGTCTCTGCTTTCTGTCCTTGCTATGCTTATACCTAGAGACCCCTTCAAGGCCACATATGGTCACACGTGGTAGTCTAGGAAAATAGCTGGATCTAGGGTGTGTGATGCTGGGATGGAGGGTGCCCTACCCTGGTGTAAGTGGCGTTAATCAATCGTGTGTGTGTGTGTGTGTGTGTGTGTGTGTGTGTGTCGCACCTGGGATTAAACTCAAGACCTTGCACTTGCCAGGCAAACACTTATTCTACTGAGCTATCTTTCTGGGCTCAATTGTCTTAAAGCCGAGACAGAACATAAGCACAGCAGCCACTGCTGCTTTGCTGCTTGCCACTGCAGCCTTCTGCTGCCACACCATGAGCTGTTTCTCTTTTGCAATGTCCCTCTGAGTGCCACCCTGCCTTGGAGCCTGTCAACTATGAGCTGAAATCTCTGTAAGCTGAAATATACCTTTCCTCATGTAACTTTGGGTACTGGGTATTTTGTCTCAATGAAGAAAACAATGACTAAGACATTTTTGAATGGTTTAATAATACGGCAAAGTATTTTATATTAATTTGTTGGGAAGGGTTTTATGTGTCTCTACATATTGTCTTCAGTGAGTACTCCAAGATGTCGGTGTGTACATAATGTTTTACAGTTAGTACTGTATCACTTCATGTACAACCACCATTTCTGGTATTTGCCATATCCCACTGATTTTCATCTTAGTTATTGCAGGCATTACATCTATGGACAGATAGGAAAATGCACATTAGACCTAACGTGATTTTTGCTTTAATGGCCAGACATTTTATGTTTAAGGAAGCTATCTTTTCTGAGGCTTTCTTTCACTTCTATATAATCAAGTTTCTGCCATGTCTTCTCATGCTAAAAATATACTTTTTCTTTCACATTCTTACAAAGAAGATCTGCTCAATGTAATTTTCTTGGTTGCATCACAATTTCTTCATTCACCTTCATTTCTGAAATATATTTTTAATGTAAACAGAATTTGGAGTTGACAGTCCTTCCCTTCACTACCTTACAGTTACTTAAAATTTTTCAGTCATTCAAATTATTCTTCCTGTATGTGTAATATGATTTTTCTTTACCTACTTTCCAACCTTTTCTTCGTCCTTGCTTTTGAACTTATTATAACACACAGAAGTATGATTTTTAAAATTTAACACAAGCTGGAATTGAAATACCAGTCTTCTGTGTGTGTGTGTGTGTGTGTGTATTAGAGACATTTTAAGAAGTTTTTACATATTATTGCTTCATATATTTTCTGATAATCTCATTCCCCTATGAGAGAGGGACTCTGACACTGCTTGTCCTCCTCCTAAGGCCCTTTCTTCATTGTTCAATCTTTCCTCTCTCAGGCTGGGGATATAGCTCAGAGGCATAAGCACCTGCCTGGAAAGTGCAAGGTCCTGAGTTTGATCACTGGTACCACATAAAATAAAATAAAATAAAATAAAATAAACGCTAATCAATCTTTCTTCTCTCTGCTCCCCTTACAATTGTATATTTTCAAACAGGTTTAGTTCTGCCTTCTCTTATCACCATTTTGTTATTGGACCCACTTTTAACTTTTTAATTTTTTTATTTTCCAACTTTAATTTTATATTCAGTTTTCTATAGATTTTCTGTATCTCTGTTGACATTCCTAATTTTAATTAAATATGCATCTTTAAATACTCTCTCCTCCATTTCCATAATTTGAGTTATCTTGGAGGCTTGGTTTATGTTTATTTTTACTCTCCCCATTTTGTCATGTTTCAGGTTAGTATTTTGTTTTCGTTTTTTGTCAAATAATTTTTCATTATTTTGTGGGCATCATAAACAATATGCAGTTGGATACTGGATCTGGGAAAATGTTTCACATTTTATTTTTATCAGGTGTGCAAACTTGGATTTAGATAGTAAATCATGTCTTTTGTATTCAGAGAAACAGATCCATTATTTTTACTGTAGATTTCTTAGCTTTTGCTACACCACTTGAGTCTGTCCCATGTATGAACAGGCCAGATGTTAGTGAAGAACATGTGTGGATAGTTCATTTTCATTCTCAGTCCTTTGCCAGTGTGTGTGTGTGTGTGTGTGTGTGTGTGTGTGTGTGTGTATGTGTGTGTTTACTTCAAAAGCATACTACAGTGGCAGAGGTGGAAGACTGGCTTGAGTTATTCTATAGTTTTTAGTCTCCAATTCATACAGGAGTCTCTGTGTATCTGTCCATACCTGTATACCCCAAAGCCTAGGCTTGGTTTTTGTTTGCTTATGCTGAGAAATGGAGAAACATTTCCTCCTCTTCCTCATCCTCTTCCTCCTCCTCCTCCTCTTCCTCCTCCTTCTCTTCCTCATCATCCTCCTTCTCCTCCTCATCCTCCTCACAGCATTCCCACAGTACTTTCTGACCTTCAGGGACCACTCTCCTTCGTTTGTTTGGACAGATTAAGAGAGCTTCTCTCTGATGCGTCACTGAAGGTTTCATCCATGCTGCCAGGCTGCCGAATAACTGGGGCATGAAAGAGCCAGCACGTGGCAGCAAGAAGGAAATATTGCCGTACCCTTCCCTCTTTGCAGTCACTTCCCCACATTTTCACCCAATGGGCCTTGCTTTTGTCTATTATTCCAATACACATGGATTGTTTTGTATTTCCTCCAGAGATTTTAATTGTAATTAGTGAGACGACTGGGCTAAGATGAATCTATGCCATCCTGCCTGTTCTTAAAGGCTTTTGGCCCCCGTCATTCTATAGAAAACTTCAAATAAAGAACTTAATTGGATGCAATATGGAACATGTATATGATAACAGAGCTGTTGTTGGGTGGCTTTGTTTCTATCACAGGCAAAAGCAGCCTGAACTAAAGGAAAGGCGCTGGAATAGAAAAAATGTCCATTAAGAGTAAAAATGGATGGAAATCTGAGGATAATCAGATGTGACAGGTGTCAGAGAAGAGAGGTCAAAGATAAAGCCCTGGTTCTGATTTACTATGCCATATACTTAACATTGCCCTTCATTATAAAGGGGAAAGAGAAAGAAAATTTGGGGTACGGGAAAGAGAGGAGACTTCGATTTCGATATTGTCTTTGGGCTACCAGGGTGGCATCATAGTGGAAATGTTTAGTGAGCAGCTTATAGAATCACTAGTATGATCATTTGATGAATAAGTTAAGTTCAGATTCATCTTTAATAGAAAAGTTCCATGGAAGAGTCTTGGAATCTAAACATAGACCATTACAACATGTTTCATTTCCTCTTAGGCTTATCTAGGCTTCTACTCCTTTGCTTCAGCTGTGTTCAAATATATGCGAGGCTCTTTTATGCTTCATTTGTTGTTGATCATTTTGTTTTGTGTTTTACATTCTAACAAAAAAAAAACACCACTACACAAATGTAATGGAAAGTCAAAGGCCCATATTATATGCTACCTTTAATTCTGGGGAAACCGAGGAGGCTTTAAGTGGAATAAACAGAACTTTCCTCCAAAGTTTGTTCCCTTGGCCAAGATTCTCTGTCCAAATCTCCTATCCAACAAGAGTCCTAGGCCTGGCTTCTACTCTTTCTTTGGAGTTAACTTCAAGTCTCTGCCACATGGTGGAATTGTTCTAAGAAGCCAATTGTTTCCTCTTTTTGGGAACAGAGGATGCCTCACCTTCGTGATAGTACAGACTGGGTCCCATAACACTGCGTTTCACTGTGCTTCTGGCCACCACCCCTGCGCACACTCAGGTGATCGGGTTGCATGGCGCGACCTCCTCCCTGGCACTGTGGCCTGACATGACAATATGTTACTGTCAATCCACCATCTTGGGTTGATTTGTTATTGCATTAGACCAGTGCTGTCACCCTGGGATGCGACAGGAATCCCTCTCTCACGAATGCTCTCAGTGGGAAGTGAAGAGACCAGCACTTATCAAGCAATAATACCACTAAGGATTTGGCCATGAATTCTGTGTATGTAGAAATGGTACAAAGAGTCAGAAAAGCTATGAAGCTGCTAACACCAAGAGTCATCCCTCACCTCTTTGAAATCTGAATAAATAGTGAGAGGAAGTTGACTGGAAAGAAAGAAACATAAAGCACAATTCCAGGATTGTAACTTCTCAGAAAATAGAGCACTGTGATTCAAAGGGATAGATTAACTAGATTCAAATGCCAGCTCCCAACTATACCCATTCAGTGGGCTTGCGCAAGGTAATTAGCATCTTTGTGATGTATTTCCACCATCTGTATAATAAAGAAGAACTTATATGTATCAATTCATTTTGCTAATGTTGTGAAGACCATGATTGTAGGCAAACGGTTATTTCAGTGTGTGATTTTACTAAAAATTCCATTAGTAAATCTAGCCCTATTCTTAATGACAACGTTGGGCTGTGTGGTGAGATTAGCATTATATTGAATGACAAAAAATTTGAAATTTCAGGTAAAAATGAGTTAGGCAATCTCTTATGGTCAGCTCCATTTGTTTTCGCATCCTTAAGGTTAACCACTAAGAAGAGAAATTTTGCAACCACAGGGTACTACAGATTTCTGACTCTGGAGGAGTTTATTATGCTACACAACCGTCATTGATATTCTACTTTATCCTGTTAAGCCTATGGTTAGCTAAGCCAGTGGCTTGAAACCAACGTTGCTGTTGTACTTTGGAAAAAAGAAAGGACATGAGAACTGAAAAGAATCCATTCTATTGTAGTGAGAATGAACCTGACTGTTTCTCTACAGTCATGTCCTTTCAACTTGTGTCAATGTATTCCTCTTTGTGAATATTTCCCTAAGCAGAAACCTCCATTCTTATTTATGTCATCACTTATGTGACATTGGACTAATTCACTTAGTACTTTCACATTTCCATTACATTGGTAGTGCTGGAGAGTTTACAAGCTTGTTGCCATAGTAGCTTCTCCACTTACAGAAGTTAATTTAAGAAAATCTCCCTGGTGCATGTCTCCAATTAGAAAATAATGGCTGGGCAGATAGCTCAGGAGACTAAAGTGCCTGCTTAGACAGGCACAGGGACTGGGGTTCAATCCCTGCTGTGCCTTGTCAGCCCTCCCCTTGGGCCCTGAGACAGCAACTGAGACTAGGTGTGGTGGCCTGCGCCTGTAATCCCAGTGCTTGGGAGGCTGAAAACAGGAAGATCACTACAAGTCCGATGTATGTAGTGAGACCCTGTAGACCCTGAACTAAAATACGCTTTAAAAAAAGAAAATAATACAACAAGTTGCAATGGCATTTGACTCTTCTCACTAGTAAGTAAGATGGGAGAAGGTAAGGATGATACATTGTTCAATAGCAGAATCAGCTCATGCAGATTCATCTAAGTAATTTGATGCATTATTCTGAACATTTTAAAGTGAGTTTTTTAACTAATTCACACCAATAAACTGGAAAAGAAGTCACTGTCTAATTAACTGAAGTGATGGCAATAACCAACTAAAGAGATGAGCGCATGGGCATAAGAAACATTGTCTGGAGTTTTCCATTGCAGTTCTCAAGGTCTGATTCCATGGTGCAAGTTTTTTATACTACACATAGTAATATTCTCAGTGGTCACCACTCATCACCTCTTCTTGGTACTATAAACCCAATATAAAGTCATTGCCTCTTCCAGATAGTGTGAAATGATCTAAGAGAAGTTCCTATTTGCCTTAACAAGCCTGGTATATTCTGGATTAGGTAAATGAGCGTTTCTTGCCAAGTATCAGAATCTAATTTGATACAGTTTCATCAACTGTGTCATAAGCTAACACTTGCAGTCAGAGGATATAGCCAATGATTGCCTGGTAACAGGCTTCAGGATATCTGAGGACCATACTGAGTAGAGAGCACTGAGGAAAAGATAGTTACTGAATAGAAATAGCACGTCTGAGGGCTGGGGCGATAGCTCAGCGGCATAAGTGCCTTCCTGGCAAGTGCAAGGTCCCAAGATTGATCCTTGATACTGGAAAAAAAAACCAGTAAAGAAATAGCATGACTGTCAATTGTTTCCAGATAAAAAAAAATATCTTTCATGAAGAGATCATATTATCCTCCTACAAATCACTTGTCAAATGTTCTTGACAGCATTACCTATAGTGTATTGGGGATTAGTTGCCTTAGAATCATGGAATAGAATCGGTGTCTTGTTTTCTACAGGTGAATCTCACACTGAGACATCTGCAATACAAGTAATGCAAAGCTACAACATCACTCCATTTGATGTTCTAATTTTTTATGGGAATTCAATGTGGTATCCTACTCAAAAACCATTTTTTATTGCAACCATCCTTGAGATGGTTCTAGGAATATTTAGTCCTCCCTCAAATTCTTCTATACTGACTGTAATTCTATGGCATCAAGCCACCGAAGAAGCTCTGAGGCTTCTGGTTGGCAGATTTTTGCCAATCTGAAGGGGGCAGCTGAGTTGGGTGAGTATCTCTAATCTGACTTTGAATATCTGTACTCAGAGAAAAATGAAATAGCAAAACCTTTTATGGATACTAATCCACTGGCACCCACCTTTTTATTATTTTCCTACCATGTTGAAACCCTGGGCAGGTACAGAAATACAGCACATTCCATTAAGTAAGACAAGCACAAAAACAAACAAACAAATGAGACCAAAGAATATTTCATATGGATGCTTTAAAAGGTTGACTTCACAGAAGTAGGAAGAATAGTTACCAGTGGCTAGAAAGGGCAGGGGGTGGGAGTTTGGATAAAAGAAAACAAAACATAATAGTGCAGAAAGAGTAAGTTCTATTGCAAATTAGAGTAAACAAAGTTTACAACAGTTTATTACATATTTGATGAAGAAATGTATTTCTAAGTAAAAAAATGAGTTTCATTTTGAATCAAGAGATTTCTGCTTTAATTCTAATTCATACTCTTTTGAAAAAAGTATTCCAACCAGTACTTTATTGAATCACACCTTGTTGTTGTTATCACAACAAAAAGAAAAATAACCTCTTGCTAGCTTGGCAATTACTTAAATGATTTGTGGAAGGTTGTGAACCTCTGAGAGCCCATTAGAAAATATTCTCAAATTAATTGAATATAAATTTCTTCTTTAATTCGAAACAAAAAAGGAAATGACCAACCCAGTTTCACAGAAATATAATGCTGTACAAAGGAAACCATCTGCATGTATTTTGGAAGACACATAGGAATAGACATGCATTTTTAAAAAGGTAATATGGGGGCCAGGGAGACAGCTCAGTAGAATAAGCACTTGCCTGGCAAGTTCAAGGGCCTGAGTTCAATCTCCGGTTCCGAAAAAAAAAAAAAAAAAAAGTAATATGTACATATAGCCATTTTATCAGCTGTAATAAAGTGGTGCATTCATAAAAAAAAAAACATCCTTTTAGAAGTAAGAGACATGGTTTGAGAGACAAACTACATAGCTTATGTAATGTTTTCACACCCTGCTATTGTATGACCTTGGGTAACATAGTAAAATCCTTTGAATTTACCATCGTACTAGATAAAGATCCTAGGTAAGAAAACAAGAGGAGAAAAAGAAGTCAAATGCATAATCTTTGCAAAAGAGGTTAAGTTGTCCTTATTCTGAGATTATTTGACCGTTTACAAGGAAAATACACTATGAAATATTTATATTGAAAACCTAATTAAAGTTTTAAGTGAACTTTAATATGTGGGAAGATATAAAGTTAATATTATAAGTATTAAAATCATTTGTAAGAAGCAAATACAAGGTTCTGGATTCCTGGTTACAAAAAATAAATCATTTGAATATCTGTGAACCAGCAATAAATAACTGGAAAATGAAATGAGGAAAATATTCAATTTGTAATTGTGTTAAAATACATGCTAAATATATTGAAATAATTCTAAAAAACTGTCTAAGACCCTTATGCTGAAAACTGTGAGACAGCTGAAAAGAAATTGAAAATTGATTCAAATAAATGTAAATGAACTATATAATTTCTTCTAAAATAGATCTAAATTCTCAAGACAATCTCTATCAAATGCATTTGTCCAAGATATGTCAAAGTTAATTCTAGAGTGTATACAGTTACCCAAAGCAATTTTGAAAAAACAAAATCAGAGGATTGGTGAGCCAAGTTGTTTCAATTCTTACTGCATAGCTACACCAGAAATGGATAGGAAGTTGATAATTTATTACAATTTCAGGTTGTGCTACAGAGAAAGAAAACTCTAATTATGCATATATGCATGACTTCTTTTTCTGTTTTTAATGTACCTAAATATTTGAAATAAAAGTTTCTTAATGCTTCAGTTTAACTTGTATTTTATTTGTAAAATATTCTACTTTCAAAATACTCATATAATGTGTCATAGCTAAATCTTGGAAAAAAACCCAAATGCCCATCAACTGAGAATGGAAAAAAAAGATGTGCTACTTTTCTACAATGAAGTATCACTCAGCTATAAAGAAAGATAAACTTAAGGTTTTTATAGATAAATGGATGCAACTCAAGATCATACTCATAAGTGAAATAAATCACACCTGCATGTGCAAACATTGTATTGTCTCCCTAGTGTAAGAGCCTGAAAGAGTAAGTAAAATCTAAGAGGTATAATAGGTAAGTACATGGGAAAGAAACTGCTCAAAAGGAACAAAAAACAATTGGAATGAGCGACAGGGAAAAACAAAGACAGAAGGAAGGGGAAAAACATGTAAGTCTATATACAGGAGGGCTACAATGGTTGTACTACTAATTTCTATTTGTTTATTGAAGGGAGCAGTTAGTGCTTAACATTTTCATTCTGACCAACTTTATACACTTATATATGATAATCTGAGCAACTACTTTGAAGACAACAAAGTGCAATTTAACAACCATTGTTGGATTCCTATCATTTTAATTTTTTAAATTCTGTATCATTTCTAATGTTTTGCCTATTACTTTTATTATCTTTAAAATAAATAGAAGCTTTTTTATTGCATGTATGCCCAACCTTCAGCAATTGTTAATAGACTGAAATAGGGTAATACATGAGTTAAGCTTATTTTAAAGTGTAGTGGAAGCTCTGGATTGACTCCAAGATTCTCCTATCTCTGCAGCAGTATGGCAGTAATCATTTCCTAACCTGATGCAAGAGTTGCCAGCATACTGCTAGGTTTTATCTTTCAGCAAATGCCTTCATCTGAAGGACACATTCCACTCCTGGGTTGCTGTATCCTGTATTCAGCAACCAGTCCAATGAAGGCACAAATGCCTCCTGCTCCAATAAGACAAATCTCTTCAGGACCATGCCAGACCAGAGCTTCCTGGGGCATTGTCTGAGGCTGTTACCGTATTGTTAGGATGCTATCACAGCTCAGTTTTCCCCTCTGCTCCATCCTGTTCCCATCCCTCCATTCAGTTGTTGATCTCAAAGGCTCTCTGAAATAAACTTCCTGCACCCAACTATCCATCTTCCTCTGCTTCCCATTAAAGCAAACTAGTAACAGCTGGTGCCCAGAGATTCTAAGGGAGGGAAATCTAAATAGGAATTGGAAACTGCTTTCAGGCCAGCCTTGCCTAGCACTATAGATTATGTCAGTGTTGATAGGCAAGTCATCGACCATCTATACCTTTAGCGGTAACTTTCAATGACACACCTGCTGAAGAGTTTGCAGTGGCTGGAACAATGTGTGATTAATTTAATTAGTAAGAGGCAAAGTGTAATTAAAGGAACAGTGAAATAGAAAAGCAGTACCAGGATGTAGCAAGTGCTTTAGAAAAAGACAAGGAGTTGCTGAGGGTAATTAATAAACAATTAAGGATTAAAAGTGAAAGCTAGACAAATTTTGACACCTGGAAAACAGATTTCCATATGAAGTGGGAGGTCTAAGGACTGAAAACCAAAACTAAGTCTTACTCATTTAAGTAGCAAAGCTCCAACAATTAAGGGTTAATCTTTTATGATAGATCTTGACCTTGTCAGAAGTGTTACTAAAAATGTCATCACTGTGATTTAGATGCAGTTAGACAGTAAAAATTAGGATGGAGAAATACTGGGTTTTGCATACAAAGCAACCTTAAATGTCTAAATTCACTGAGTACTCTAACCCTGTAGAATATTTGACCTCTTCTTATTGAAAGATGGAACTGCCTTTTTTCCTGAAGTCTACGAAACCTTCCACTTCGGAAAACAGTGTGTGTCCCCCTTACTCTCTGCTCCCTACTCTACTCTTGGCCCCTATAGCAACAATTAGAAATAAGACTCCTTGTTATCCAGACAGGAAGTTGCTGATCTTGCCAGCAGGGAAGATACCTTGTTGCAGAACATGGTCACAATGTATTATTAGAGTTAGAAAATCCTGTATGCACTAAAAACAGAAGGTTATCAAATAGGAGAAAGAGAATATTCATTTGTGTAGAAAGAATTAATCACAATGACAGCATCATCAGGCATACAGTTCATGACACTCTGTAGATATTCTAGAAGATAATTTTAACACATTGCTCAGGTGTCTTTTAGAAGTGTGGGTGGGAATAAATGGCCCATATAGTAGGATAAGGGAAACTGAGAGAACTAGCATTGCAGAGCATGTAAATAGGGATCAAACGCTCAGAAAACAAAGCTGACCTGCTGGAGTTGATATTCTCTAAGCCTGAGAAAGCCCACAACTAATTATGTCTCAGCAGCAGGGACCAGAAGTCGCCTTGCCTATCATACTGGCAAGAATGCATTGATGAGAAATAGAACATAACCACTGAGAACTCCCAGTAGTGCCATCACTGGTTATGAGAAATACAATGGGGAAATAGGCTCAGTGATAGAATGCATTGTCACAATTAAATAAATTAAGAGGATAAGTAACAAAACTTAGTCTTAGAGCAAATTAAACATAATGATTACAAGGAATAACAAATTTTAAATGGCAGAAGGGGTGCCTGAAGTGTGATGAACTGTGGAAATAGTTGATCAAACACAACACCTCTCAAGGATTGATAATCAGAAAGGGTATTTCTCAATCTATATGATCAAAAGAAATTTTTTTAAAAAGGAGAATCAGGAGACTTAGGACAGCCACTTCAATACAAAATCATGACCTCTCATTTATTTCCTGGACCTGTATTAATTTACAATTCTCAATTTACTGACTGAAAGAAAAAAATGGGTTTCTCTATACTTACTTGGGTAACAAAATATCCAAATACTGTGAAAGTTTTTGAATAGTGTCTTAGGAAGCATTCATATTCTGGGATTCAAAGCCTGAGTTTTAATCCATTTATCAGTGTGGTTGTGTATAGTGCTAAGTTATAATTAACACCTTCCATCACCTGCAGGTGATAAAAAATTTATAAGTTTTGTGAACTCCCAGAAAAGCAAAGAGATTTATTTTAGACCAAGTTTTAGTGCAATAAATGCTCCTCTTTGGGCAGGAGAACTGGAAGAAAATATTAGAGAAATCAGCATTAGAAAAGATGCCAGGAAAGTAATGGATAAGGAAAGGGATGCTCACCACACTGACAAAGGTCATTAGCAATAATCTTTAGAAGAAGATAGAAGCTGGTTTTAGAAAAGGAGCACAGACGGATGGAGCTAGTAATCAGTCAAGCACTTTTTGCTATTCATGTAGCTAATTTTGATGTCACAGGGCAAGTGCAGTAGACAAAGATTAAAAAGAAGCTGGCCAGGGTCTCACATTTTTCAGATGTAAGAGCCTTAAGTGTCTTGCCTCCCTGGGCTAACAAAAGAGAGAACTTGGAGCAGAAGAAATCTAGAATGGAAAGTAGGGAAACAAAATGATTAATATAGGCTACAGACTCATGACCCACTGTAGGGGTTTGGTTTGCAGTATGTCTCAACAGCCTCTTATATGTTTCCTCAGAGAAAGAAGCTCACCAGAATTCTGAAGAAGCTGATCTCCAACTTTATATGAACTAAGTAGATGTCAGTGGTACAAGGGGTGGACTGTAATGGATGCCTTGGGATACATTCAAGGCCAGCCTATTTTTCCATTCAGTGGGGATAGTGATCTCTTCATAAATTCCTGAAATGAACTAAATGAAGTCTGTGTGCCTTTTTTCAGTAACTCACATAAACACCTGATCTACATACAATGACTATGCCACTGCTTTATTAGGGATAATTCTGCAGGGCCAGCCAAGACGGGCCAAGGCTGAGATTCTAAATTCAGTCCTCTCCTGGTTTCTTTAACTAAAAGAAAATATGGATCCTGGAAGACACTTTGGGAAACTTTTAGTCCTCAGTTTTTGACTCAAAGTTATCTTCCTGAAAAACCTGATTATGACATAATATTTATTGCTGAACAGGTACTAAATTCTCTTTAACTATTATTATTAATTCAACCAAGCTGAACTTGATAAAACCCAAGCAGATAATGGATTCTTTCTCTCTAACCACTTGCTCTGAATGTTGACAATGGTCCACTTTTAGAGGAACTATCTGGCGGGCCTCTGAGTTTTCTAGTTCTTACTGGTCATGAAAAATCATCATTTCAGCAAGTGAAATAGTAGTATTTTCTCAGTGTCCTTTTTTTTTTCTTCAACTGGCCTTCATGAGTGAAGTAACTGTAAGAAAGTTTCAGAAAACTTTCTTCCTAAAACTTCTTGATGGTTGATAAGCCTCTGCCATGACACTCGTGTCTGGAAGTCACAAAGTAGCCCATTCTTGGCCTTCGGAATTCTTCAGACAATAAGACCTTGTCACCAACAAATTTTAAGAAACAAAACTCTGGAAGGTTCTCTCAGTAAAACATTTTTAAAAAGACCTCTTTCTGTTCCCTGGAGACAAGGTACTTCTCTACTATGTTAATCAGCTTTTTGTCACTGTCAAAAATATGTGAGAACAGCAATTTAAAAGAAATTTATTTTAGCTCATGGTTTCACAAGTGAGAGCCCATGGTTGGGCAGTTGCATAGCTTTGGACACTCTATGAGGAAGAACATTATGGTGAAGCAAGTCTTCTCACTGGATAGCACCTGCAAAGAAGGGAAAACAAACCCTGGGAAAAAAAGGGGTGGAGGTAAGACTCTTTAAATTCGCAGCTTCACCTCCCAACTGCCCACTTAACTAATAAATTCAATTTCGCTGATGAAGTCAGAGTCTCCACAATCGGATCATTTGCCAAAGTTTCTCATCTGACACCCAAGCATTCAACACAATGAATCTTTTGGGAAACAAACTATATGGTCTGCCTCATCAGTCTATTTTTTTATGATCTATTGGTAGATGGTCAGTGGTTCTGGCACAAATTTTGGCACAGTCTGTCATGGTAGGATAACAGCGTTCTTCAGACATTTCATTTCTCTCAATGTTGGAGGCTCACACTGAAAATAAGGTGTCAAAATTCATCCTTGGCATCTTATGACAATTGTTATTAATAAGAAATGCTGTGTGTGGAAAAATTAATTTGCATTCTTTCCTATAAAAAAGTCTTTTTAATTGAAAATTAACTGTCAACTAAAAACTGCTAACAAATAATTTTTAAGGTGAAATATACTCCTTAGAGATTTGTGTACCAAATATGTGTACAATAATAACATGTGCATGCAAAGTGAATTATGTCTTAAAAAATAAGGCATTTAAAAAATTTGGGTGTATTGAGGGGTCTCTTTCTCTTCTCTCTCTAATTCTGTCTTTATTCCTCTCATACACATACATATGCATACACATAACTAGTTAATTTATTTTACAAATCATGTGATATACTTCTGAATTGTATGGTGTGGCATGTTGCTGGAAGGTCTTTATTCAAAATAAAATAGTATGGGTGCAGATGGACTATTTTATTACCAATAAATGAAAAAATAAATGAAAACAGGATAAATCAAATACTTTTCACCATATTTTCATTTCCTAACCTTGGATTTTGAACAATTAAATTAATCTTGCCATACTTTATACAAACTGTGATGAGATGAGTTCAGCTTTACCAGTTTACCAGAGTTCACTGAACAATTAGATGTTCGTGCTGTTGACTTGCTTAGAGGTATGTCACTGTCTTAAAGTTCTTTTACTCAGCAGTCTTTTCTTTAGCAATATTTTGTGAACATAACTCAATTTAAGAATAGAAAATTTCAGGGCCAGGGAGATGGCTCAGGAGAAGAAGTGCTTCCCTGTCAAGCACAAGGGCCTGTGTTCAATCCCGGGTTCTGCCAGAAAAAAAAAAAATTCTTGCACACTGCAAATACCTGACTACCTTGGGTCATCTGTGAAAGTCACAAAGCTATCTGTCTCTAGGAGAATTATTAGAGACTCAGCAACCACAAAAAAATATACATCATCAGAAGCTTTCAAAGCATACGGTTTTAAAAAGGTACCATTTTTCAATCTTAGACATCAATTTGAAGGAGTAATTTAAACTGGCCCTGTTGCTCCCTTGAAAGCAGGAAACATTTGGAGACTTCATGAAGCCCTAGAAACAGCTGTTGAAGATGGAGGAGACCCACAGAAGCAGCTCTCTCCAGGAGAGAGCATGACCTAACCTGCTCCGGTGTGGTGAGTGGAAGAGGTTGGGAACCATGTAAGTCGAGTTCTAAGATTATTCCAGAAACCTGAATAAGAGACCACAATGATGTGAATTGGGGTATGAACAATTAGGACTTGGAAATCCTAGTAGACTGTAAACATAATATGGAGTGAACAACTCTCCCTCTGCCAATCACTTGATGTCAGAGCATGACAGATAAGAACAAAGTTTAAGGACAGTGGGATATCTCAGTGGACTAAGCACCTGTTCAGGCAAGCGCAAGGAGCCGGGTTCAATCCCAGCCAGCACATGTTGTGCAGGCCCTGTCCCCGGGTGCAATGAGCCTGTGACCAAGTCTGGGCATGGTAGCACACTCCTGTAATCTCGGAGGTGGGGAGACTGAAAACATTTGGAAAAAAAAAGGAACAAAGTTTATGTGGATGTTGAAGTCTTAATAGGGATACAGTTCAGACTGGTGTCAGTTAGATAAGTAACATAAGAAAGGAATAAATTTTTGTGGGAACCAGTTATTTTATTTTTTGGTGTATTTTATTTTATTTATTTTCTAATAATTTTATTGAGAAACAAATAGCAATGAGACAGTTTCAAAACTGATTACTAGCACAGTT
>NDGM011185752.1:0-10178 GCA_002564305.1 Octomys mimax
CAGATTCATAGTGATCCACCTGTTTACAGCCTCCCAAGAGCTGGGATTATAGGCATGCGCCACCACATGCAGTCTCAATTGCCATCTCAGCATGCCCTGGGGGTGGGAAGTGGCACTGCAGGCCTGAGGATTGAATCCCTGGCCCCTTCATTACAGTGTTAAGGTGTGTCCATTTTCCTGCAAATGATTCATTTATCCTTCATGACAGACTAGCATTCTCTTGTATACGAATACCACAATTTCATTGTATCATTGTCTTTTGATGGACACAAAGTATCTGAGAAGTGTGTTTTCATCTCAGTTGCCATATATTTGATTATGTCTTTAAATTTAGGAGATGTAATTATTTTTTATTTGTTTATATATTCTACATATTATTCCTTCACCTGAGAAATACCTGGAAATATTTTTTTCCATTGTTTAGGTTGTCTCTTTACTCTGTTGGTGGGTTCCTTTGCTGTGCAGAAGCTTAATTTGATGTGATCCCGTTTACTGGTATTATTTCTTTTGCAACCAGAAGTCTGTTCAGAAGATCAGCCTATTTCCTTGTGTCTTTAGGTGTTTTGACAACTTTTTTTCTTCTGATGGATTGCCATAAACAGAAAACATCAGTAATTTGTGTTTAAAAACACATGAGAAATCATGTGTTTTTAAACGACGGAAGGTAAATACCCGATTACCAATAAATTAGAACATCCTAAAATTTGATAGCTGAGTTAACACCTTTCTTAGAGCACAGTATAAGTCCTAAGGTTCTCTTCCAACTTAGTTGAACATGGTGCTAGTGACAAATTTGTATGTTTCATGAGGGCGATGGGGATTTGAGAAATCACAGTTAATGTCTTCACTAACACATTTACCATCATCACATCATTCCCAAAGTGTCCTATTCACTTCCGTTCATCAAAGAGTAGAGATGGTTTTCAAAAGGGACAAATAAGTTCACACAAGCAAGAAAATATAATCTGTTAACCTATAAAGGTAGATGCATTAAAATATATTACTAACAGTTCTCTAAACTGCAGACCAAATCTGAACCTACATTTACCTTCTGATCAAAGCAGTTCTTTTTTATATATTGAAAACAGAGATGGTTGTTGGATATTTAGGATATGTGAGAAAATACCAGGACTTGTTCTTGACTTTAACAAGGAATGTGTATTTTGATTTCTGGTGGTGGGAAGGGGATTAGAGGATAATATTCTTATTTCCTAGCACAGCACAACACATCATATAGTAACAGTTTTCCCCTTGAATGTACAGCAGTTTCTTAAGAATCATACAATGATGTGTTTTGAGGAACTGCTCTCATATGCTATAGAGGGACTGGTGCAGGCAACCACTCAGAGTGGGGACAGACTGTGCCGAAGGACTGCAACACACAGCCTCAGGCTAGAATTCCCAATCATCTTCAAATCTTCTTTGGAAAGAAAACAATACTCAGTAATCATTTGCTTTCAGGCAGAGCTTTGTAAGACATTTTAAAGTTAGTGGAGGAGAGGGGAAATGATCAGTGCTGCTACAGACTGAGGGTTCCAGAGAAATGGTAGACACTTGAGTTGTGCTAGACTCTTTTACCAGATATCCAACTGACGCTTGAATTCAAGGAGAAAATGGTTGCTTTTAAAATTATCTGATAATGCCTACAAGCTTTTAGCATTTTCCCATGCAGAGATTCATGTTTATGTGTATGACAAATTAGATCATCAACTGATACTGTTCAAGAATTTCAAATATTTCTATTAATGCTTTTATTTTGTGTCATGATGCTTTAGTAACCTTCCTTATTCATACTTTTCACCCTAACGAAAAATGAGGTAGAGATAGTACACACCTGACCGCAACTTAGCAAAGTAGTAACTGAAACTACCTGGAGGAAACATTTATAGCTGTTTTGGAAGATAGTTCTTTGATGTTAGAGATCTTCAGAAAGTAAATTTAGTAGAGTTTCGATAGTGTCTTTTGTTGAGTTTGTAAGGCCAATCGGCAGGGAGGGTTCCTGGTTGACTTTCATGGCATTTGATGCCGTTTGATGACACGACCCTGAGCCTCATGTCTAGTTACACTGGGAATTCTCTAAGGGAGCTTCCCTAACACAGTTTGCCCTAGGATGGCCAGGTCTTGCAGCAGAGCTCAGAGCTGAATGTACTTTGGTGTAGGTTGTTTGTTGTCTTAAGACTTACCCAATTTTTTGAGGTTTTTCTACAGGGATATGAGTAACAGCTTGGACCTTTAATCAATGCAATTATTTCTTCTGCTTCACTTTAGAGAAAAGAAATCTCTCTTTTCCTGTAAAAATTTACCTACTTTAATAAAAAAAACTCAGTGACGATTAAACCTAGTCATAAGCCTAATATCTTCAGCTTTGCACAAAGCTGCAGAGACATTCGATGACAAGCTGACTGTGAATCACTCACTCACAAAGGATCAGGACATATTTTTTTTTTTTTCCTAGCGGAACTGGGGATTGAACTCAGGCCCTTGTGCTTGCCAAGGAAGTGCATATTTCACTGAACCATTTACCCGGCCCAAGGACATATTGTTAACAGGTATTTTATGACTGATTTATCAGTCCATGATTTTGTTCTCTCAGGTCTTTCCAGACCCTGTTTACTGTTGTTGCTTCATTCAAAGGACTAAATAGATGTGTTAGAGCTGATCCTGCTAACCCATAATGATTTATGTTTGGAGGGATGAGATTTACGGGCAGGGTTAGTATTCTACGTGGGTTACTATGGACATTTGAATGGCATTTCCTAGAATCTTTAGGTGTAGATAAGCTTATCTGAAATTGCATCAGGAGAACCCCAAATGAAGGGAGAAAGTTCAGACGTCTGCCTTGGAAATAGTCATGGAATGAAAGCGTAGGAGAAGGGAGACAGGAAGACAGTTCAGTGCCAGTTTTCTTATAGTATTATGCCAGACTTAAAAGATACATGGAAGGTAAGACAAAGGCTACAAGCCTGTAAACATTTGGATTTAATATCATAGAGAAATCTTATTCTATCTTTTATTAACCAAGTCATACCACAAGGTGAATTTCCATGTTCCAAAAAGATAGTTACAGAGTCTTCCCTGGCAGTCATGAACTCTATGATAGACTTTCACTTCTTGTTACGGGTTGCTGGTTACACATGCAGTGATTGAGTTTATCTCCTATATGTTTTTATAATATGCATGTGAATAAATACATAGTTGAAGGAAATAAACTAAATGCTTTTACATTTGAAGGTTCCTCCTTCTACTTGTGTATATTTATGTCTTATCTCCCAAGAATAATGAAAATGTTTATTGTATGCATCAGAAAATATTTTAAGTGCCTTACACATTTAAAATTAGCATAATTCTTCTGCATGATGATTTTATGGTACTTTTATCACTTTCATTTTATAACTAAGAAATCTGAGAGACAAAGGTATTAGGGATTCTTATTACATTTTAATCCCTATAATGAACTAACTGAAGTGAGGTACTTATGAAGAGAAGAGATTTATTTAGCTCAGTGTTGGAGGTTAAAATCTCAAGGTCCGATGGATGCACTGGTTCAGCCTCTAGCGAGGGGATGATGGTGGTTGGTGTCATGTTGTAGAAGGAGGAATACACATGGGAAATCAAGGTGGAAGGGAGAGAGAGACAGAGAGAGAGACAGAGAGACAGAGACAGAGTTTTATAGTGAAAGCTATTAAGGGGTTCAACAGAACAAACCTTCATCTCTTTTAAAAGCACATACTCTAGACAGCATCCCACCAGCTGTTGCCTCATCAATTCAGGAAGGTCCACACCACCCCCCAATATTGCTGCCCAAAGACCACACTTGCAAATTCCATGGCCCCCAAGGGAGATCAGCAAGCCACAACCAAGCCATAGCAAGGTGAAACTGGGGTTCCACTTCAGAGGGTCCTATACCAGAATCTTAACTTTCTCCAGCAGCGGGAAAGGGAAGCATTTTTCTATTTTCCATGCCATGGAAAATAGTTCACAGAAATCACACCAATAGTTCACAGAAATCACTGTGCATATTCAGGACACAATAATGTTTAGTAGTTTCTGTTTGCAGCTTTCCTTTGGAGAATGAGAAAGGTGTGGTCTCGTGGTCCACATCAATTCCCCCAATTATTTCTTATCTCCAAGGACAAGCACTAATTATTTTACAGAACACTATATATAAAAAAAACTTCTTATGCAAAATAACTTGAGCAGATAGTATTCTTGCTTTCAAGGCTAACTATTCTAATTCCAGTGAGATTGATGCAAAAATATACAAAAGTTGCACTCTAAGTAACTACAGTGCTAAGTTTGTAAATAATACCATAACCATACTTGTAATATATAGCATGGTTAAACATAGAGGAAATTTAGAAGATGACCTGGATAGACAGGTACACAGGTAAATAGATATGACCAGAAGGTATGTAGTTATAGCACCTGTAAGCAAAGAGCAAAATGAGTATTTCAGAAAGGTAGGTGGAAGGAACATTAGTCAGGAAATCCTTCCTAGGATATTTGATGCCGGGTCAATGTATATTTTGGAGAATACTATCATTTAGAATAATCTTGAAATGTTTATATGTGTTGATGCTTATGAATATTATTGGTGGAATCTCAATGTCTTCAATTAATATACATTTTTTCTTAAACAACTGCTAAGATACTTGAGATATAATTACTCCAAAGACCTGGCAGCACATATTTAATAACACTTACAGAACAAGCACACCTATAATCCCAGCAATGGGGTGACTTAGACAGAAAAATTGCTGGAAGTCTGAGGCAGCCTGGGATACAAAGTGAGTTCAAGGCTAGCGTGAACTACACAGTAAAACCTTCCCTAAAAAAGACAATAAATAAGTAAATAAATAAACTTCTATTGATTCAAGTTTCCTGAAAAAATAATTCTTCAGTAAATAATTTTGTTTTATTAAAAGTACCACAAAACTATCTCATGAAAGGGGCCAGGGAGATGGCTCAGTAGAATAAGTGCTTGCCTGGCAAGCATAAGGGCCTGAGTTCAATCCCTGGTTCTGGGGAAGAAAAAAAAAAAAAAAAAACCAAAAAACCTGTCTCATGAAAGATATGTACTTTTCCTTTTAGAAAAAAAAAAGGTACGTTTTAATTGCAGAACTTTAATACTTCTTCTAATGTGTATTCTTCATTTTTTCAGTATTTCATGTAATAAAGATTTTAAATTTAATTGTATGATATAGAATTAGATTTCGAGCAGGAAATCCATTTAGGTTAGATTTCCTAATAAAATAATCTGCTTAGGTTATTTTCTTTAATAAACCACGTGGTTTTTATTTTCTAATTTTTATTTAGTACAGGGTCTAAAGGGTCTCACTACACAGATTTGAATGGTAGTGATCTTCCTGTTTTCACCCTGCCAAGTGCTGGGATTACAGGCACAGGACTGCACCATCAGAACTAGTCTAATTTTTTTTCCTGTACTGGGGATTGTACTCAGCACCCTGCACTTGCCAGGCAGGAGCTTATTTTACTAAGCTATCTTCCCAGTCCCTCTAATTTTTAATTAGTATTACCAAATCATTAATTCTAGGTTAGAATGAGAAAATATTAAAGACATTTACAGAATACTGTAATTAAAGTTTACTTGATTAGGCAATTATATGATAATGAACCCTTTTTTCTCTGTGAACAGCGAAGACAGTTGAAATCTTGTGTGAAACTACTGTGATAATCTCAGTGTTTCAGAATCCTGAGTAACGTTATAATTGAAAAAGATGTTTTCTTACATTTTGGAAATTGCCTCTTTCATGTTAGGATTCCACTGGTGCTAGCTAATGTCAAATGTAAGATGTGTATTGGCAAGGTTGTTATTGATTAACCTCTAATAGTACTCTCATTTGTAGCACAGGCCTATATGATATGTTGATAAATAATAATGTAAAAAGATTATAACAATCAAATTTTAGATGTGTATCAACTTATTGTCTCTTGTAAAACAATACAGTACATTGTTCTTCTATCGTGCAACTAATCTCCAAATTATCTTGACCTTTGCAACACTGTTTGGCCACTAGTTTAGTTTTTTGTTTTTGTTTTTTTAGCAAGAATAGACAACTTTTTGTGGCACCCTGAAAAGTGACTCTTCTCCCACTCAGGTTGATGTAAGACTATTTCTCTTGGCTCTGAACTCATCTTCTCTTGATTGTTGTGCACATTCCCATGGGTCTTGGTTGAGTCCTTGACTTTTCTACTCTTTGTAAGTAGGCATTGCTGCAGATTTACATAAATACATTTTCCAGAGAGATTTACAACATTGACCCTTGACAGCAGTAGTCTTTGGACAAATCATGGGCTGTAGTATCTTGCTTTCAGAAAGATGTTGCTTATGGCTTGTCAGTCTTGCAGCTTAGATGCCATTCCAAGGATTGTTTGCTGTTCTAATTTATAAGACTCTAAAACATTAAAGTCAATTATCCCAACAGGGTTATAGGTGGAGTCAGGTTGAAGTCAGAATTTCAGTTGCTGTTTGTGAATAGTGCCATGAAAGAAGAAGGGAGGCGTTCGGTTTCTAAGGCTTGAGCTGTCGAGTAAGGATTATTTGTATTGTGATTACATGCACTTTGATATTCCTAGATCCTTGTGTGATTTTGAAATAACTATTTTCAAAATATCAGCAAATACACATACCTCCTCATTAATGCACACAACATATGTAACCATGGCAGTCTATATACCCAAAGAAGTAACCCACCATAATAAAAGTACAAAGCCCCCGGGGAAAACCTGCTCAGGCCCCCCTTCTGTCCTCCTCTTACACAGAAGCTTGCTTTCCCCCAATAAATATGTTCTAGTCTTGAAAGAAGTACAAGCCCCAAGGAGAAAGAGAGCACACAGTTTGAAGGCAATTTAGAATAGGCAAGATTACTATATACATATAGTAATATGTATATAGTAATACCAAAATTTGACAACCTTTTATATACTGGGACATTACAGTGCATTTTTTTCTCACATCAAAAATGTAAAGCTAAATGATGTCTTCATTAATAGCTATTAATAATTATCACTTTTCTCTTGAGTATTGTAAGGGAAGATCTAAACATGTCTTTAATTTCTGTATGTTGAAATCTATTGCTTCAGAGAATAAATCATTGGAATCTTGTATGAAAAGTTCAGCCCTGTTGCAGATGTGGGATAAAAGAGAACTTCAACATCAGGGATAGACATAAAATCAAAGCAAAGAGCACAAACTTAGAGACAGAATTTCTAATAGAATGGAAGCTTTTCCTCAAGAACAAGAGCCTGAGTTGGGTGACACATAGTGCGTGTGCGGGCACGCGCGTGCGCGCGCGCGCGCGCGCGCACACACACACACACACACACACAGACTAGCCTGTTTGGATGTTGCTGTGGTGGGCCAGGGTCTGGTGATTTTATAGTTTGCGGTAAGCATGGAATTGTTAAAGAAATATCTTTTGCATTTAAGAGATTTCTTCCCTGGACGTCAGTGTCTATTCCATGGTTGAAGGATCGTGGTGCGATCCGACTCTCCAGTGCATGTAAAAATAGGAGTATGAGGAAAGGGACGCACCTGCTCCTGTCTGCACGAAGGGGGCGGAAAGACACGTCTCCACCTTCAGTAGATAACAGGCCGTGGATTACAGTCTGATAATCCATCCATCTGTCTCCATGAGGCTCTGTCTATCCCATTTACTTTGAAAATCATGTATGTGGTGTTTTAAACTTTGGAGCCAGGCAGAATACAGAGTCGCTGAAAATGAATATTTCCTTATGGATTTAAAATCTTAGAACACCGAATTGTTCCTGAAATACCTGGAGAATTATTTAACAAAGAACGGATGAGATTTCTGTTCTCTATGTGGTCACAATTCAACATAGAGCAGAATTGTCTCGAAGGATTATTTTTTCGCTTTATTGAGTATGCATGTTTTGATTAACTTGTTCATTAGTGGTTATACATGCATGACAGGATGTTTTCATCTCAATATTATTCCTTTAACTTTCGATTCACTTACATCAGAAGAGAAACGCATTCTTTCCTTGTTTGTTTTGGGATAGTCATTATTATGTCCCATATGTTTTCTTTGAATGTCGTGGTTTATTACATAGCTATTCTAGAAAAGCTAGAGAAGAGAGAACTTTGACATCAGTTATAGAAATAAAATAAGAGTTTTTCTAGAATTCCAGGAGAATGTTTTTTTTTTTTTTTTTTTGGTGCGGAACCGGGGATTGAAATCAGGTCCTTGTACTTGCCAGGGAAGCGCTTTTTCCACTGAGCCACCTCCCCGGCCCTCCAGGAGAATTTTAAGCAGAAAACATCCAGAGCTAGCATAAGACCTCTCTTTTTTATCTTCTCTGAACTAGAGATGCTTGCAGCTGACCTACTCCAATGACTCCAGGGAGACAATTTCCTCAGGCTCCATCCACTGCTCAGTCGTGCTGAGATTCTCTCAGCTATTCACTGGTACCTCTAGAAAGAAAATCCTTCATTTGTGAAATAAATAAATCAGACAAAAATATTCTAGTAAAAATGTGAATGGAGAGGAGGCAGGAGGCCCTATACTATGAATGCTTTTGTTGAAGTACTGTAAATTTCCTCCTCGCCCCAGTTTCCTCTGTAGTGGATTCCAGTGGAAGTAGAATCCACACACGAGAGCTCGATGCAAAAGCCATTGACATATTTATCATATTCAAGGTATTTTGATTGTTTCATGTCAGCAAATGAATTGAGATCTAAGAATGTCACTCATTAGAAAACGAAATTCAGTATAATATTTGAAAAGGACTAAATTTCCATTTCTGCACAACAGCAGCTGCTAACTGTCATTTAAAGAACACATAAACAGGGTGAAAGTTTAAGATTTTTTCTAGACCTATTTCATAGCTAACCTAAATAATGCATTGTGTAAATATCACATTTATGTAGAATTCACTGTAACAATCAGTTTGCAGGTTGTAAACATGGGCACCTCATCAGGACATAGACTATGGGTTAAGCATAAATAAGGAGTTTCAAGGCAAATTCTTTAGAACTTTCAGGCACAGAAATCTGTGTGACTTTACTGAACTGTCATAAAAATTCTTGGATTAAAAAAGTCTTTACCCTCTACATGATAGATGGACACCAGATTTAGATAAAGAGAATTCTATTTGAATCAATAGTGTACCTATGCTAAGCCAAATCTGGGTCATAATTTCAATGATTTGAAATTAATTACAAAGAAACAAACCATAATGTCTTTTAAAAGGGGAATTTAAGAAGCCAGGTAGTGCTATGGATGAAGAACAAACAGAACTATGTTAATTGCATTGCACCCCTGGCAATACTTTAAGAAATACCATTTTGCAGCCTTTTAGAGACTATATCACTTTGCCCAGGTCTCCCCCACACATCTTTGCTATTTGACTAGCAGCTTGAAATCAATTTGTAAAATGAAAGGGATAAAATTGTATTTCCAAGAAAATACAGCACATAAGGACTAAAATGGGACGTTTCTATTTGCAAATGATATGGTCAGAGACAAGATAAATAACAGAGCAAATGGTTGGAGAAAACATAAACAAACACATATGTGTCATTTGGGTACTTGATGAGCTGGATAGGTGTGAGTCCTGTGCACTCATTCATGCCCCCTTGGCTTGGAAATTTCTTCGGTCTGCATCCATCTGTGCCTTGGCAGACCTGTTTAGTTGATCACAGAATAATAGATACTTGCTGCTTGGGTGTATGAAAAATGTGTCTTAATCAATGTCATCTTCATAGTTTACACGCTTAGCAATCGAGTCTGATGAGATTTTATTTAACCTGATATTATCTGCATTTTCTCTTAGCTTCATTATTGTTCCTTTAAATATTTTGAGATGCATCCCTCTCAAGTTTATTAAAATTTATATTCAGCAGAAATCTACTTAAGTTAAAAAAAGAATGTAATTTGTGGTCTATTTTTCTTTTAAAAAAATCTCCTCCAGTAGAAGTTTACAACATCACTGCTAAGAATACAACCTAGTATTCTTCTATGCAAGAAATATTTCAAACTATAATTGGCCATAGCACAAAATTGCTATTTAGAAAATATATTTCTCGTATTTATATATATTTAGAGGACATAAAACCTAAAGTGTAAAAATGTGTTTTATTTTAATCCAAAGGCAGGATATATTTGTATTGTTATTATAAATATACCTAGAGAGAA
>NDGM011185754.1:0-11962 GCA_002564305.1 Octomys mimax
AGCCGGGGATTGAACTCAGGCTCTTGTGTTTGCCAGGGAAGCACTTATTCCACTGAGCCATCTTCCCAGCCCAAGAGATGTCATATATTTAAAGAAAAAGATGAAAGATATTCAACTGCAGTTGTAATATTGCACATTACTATCTTCAATGTAGTTGCTCAGATTAGAGATATTAACATCCAGCATTAGTCAGAGTAAAAAATTTAAACACTAACAACTACTTTTAAAAAACCATATAAATTAGTAGAACAAAAATATGTCATTTTCCCGCATGTTTGACATGGTTATAGTTATTTCTCTGAATATTTCAGTTTCTGTAAGGTAAAAAAATGGAAATCAGCAGGGAACAAGCCAGAAATGTGGACTGTTCTTAAAACACTAGAAACAAAAGAAAAGGTTTTCAGTATATAATAATATTTTGGTTTAAAAGAAAACATGTTAGGGCTGAGAAGATAGCTCAGTAGAATAATCACTTCCCTGGCAAGCTCAAGGGCCTGAGTTCAATCCCTGGTTTGACCAAAAAAAAAAAAAAAAGGAAAACATGTTAGTGTTTCAGGCACTACTACTTCCACCACAATGTTTCTTCTTTCCATAGTACAATCATGCTGTTTCTCTGTAATATTATAGATACTGAAAATTTGCCAAGTAGTTTGCTCTTATTTTGGCTCACTGTACTCTGAACTTTATAAGCACTGTTTAATATATTAATGATAAACACACTGTTTTAGGGTTACAGCTGTTCTCCAATAGTTGTAGATATAAGCATATTTGGAATATGTGTACGCACAGTTGGCCTTCTGTATCTGTGGATCAGGCACCTGTGATTGACTCAAGATATGTGCTAAAATTACTTTTTTAAAAAGTATTCATTTGACAGTAAATATAATACAGATAAAAATATCAGAACTAGTTACATTCCATTTATATTGAATTAGATATGATAATCTGGAAATAATTTATAATGTATGGGGGAATGTATGTGCTATATGCAAATACCATGACATTTTATATAAGAAAATTGAGCATCTGTGGATTTTGGTATCTACAGGGAATCCTGGAACCAATCCTCTATGGATACCGAGAGAAAATTGCACACATACATGTGTATCCCAGATAATTCTATCACCATCCCCAGTAATAAAGTGATATTTTACACTGGGACAACTGTACAATCATGCATTAGCTCTATTTTCTTCCCTCAATTTGCTCCCATAGGTCCCCCACAGGTAAATATTTCTAAAATTCAACTTTCATTGCTTAATCACCTGGTGAAGAACCTGTGAAGGACCTTCATCTCCAACCACCTCTGAGTCACGTACCTGACTGGGCCTGTGCATGTGTCATACAGCCGTTATGTGTTCCATGGAGCTAAATAAACAGTACTCTTTCTAAAAGCACAGCTCTTTCCTGCCTTCTCCCTTTATTAGTTACATGTATTCCCAGTTCTGTGATTTTGTTTTTACTGCAGCCTTCAATCTAGATACATTTTTTGCCTTTTGAATTATTGAAATATAACTATTATGGGCTCAGCTTTTCCATGAAGGCTTTCCAAATATTCTGGAAAATGAAAAGGGTAACCCTCTCTCAGTGTAACATGTAACTGGCCACTTCATTATTGGATAAAGTTAAATATTACTTTTGTCTCTCCAGATTTATGATAATATCTCAGTGGAAACATGACTAGCTTATAAATAATGTAGTTTTAGGTATCTACTACTGGCTCTAAAACATTAGGAAGGCCACCATATGTTTTTGCAAATATATGATTTATTTGAGAAATGTTGCAGTTTAAACATGAATTGTCCCCTAAGGACTGTGTATGAGAACTTCATCTTCAAAGCAGCAGTTCTCAGAGATGAGGGCTAGAAAGGTGATTGGCTTATGAGGACACTAACCTCAACAATGAAATAATCCTTGAAGAGTTCACAGCTGAATGAACCAGCAAGGGCAGGGCCCTATGGCAGGAAGTAAGCCATTTGGGAGATGACTTTGAAGGGTTCATCATACCCTGGTCCCTTCCTCTTGGAACCTTTCCATCTTTTCCATCTCGCTCTGCTTCCTGGCTGCCATTTAACAAGGAGCTTTCTTTTGCCATGTCCTTTTGCCATGTTAACTTCCTAACTACAGCCTTAAAAGCAACGCAGCCAGCTAAACAAACAATTTTCTGAGATTCTCTATGCCTCATCTTCCTCTTATAGCTAATACTAGCAGGATCTAACTCATTGTTTATGGAAAGCACAAATAATATAACATATATGAAACTATTAGCACTACCCCTGATATATCGTTAGTACTTAACAGTATTTTTTTTCTAGTTAAAGAATTAGTCTAATAATTGGAAGAAACATTTTTTAAAATTGTTATAACTCAGTTTTAAATTCTATTAATTTATTAACCTCTCTTAGCCTTCCTGTGGATGACTGTTTTCATTTCCAAACATTTTGGATTTCATTTTCTGCACATCCTTAGGAATACTAAATAAATAACAAAGATGTGACTGATATATCAAAAAGCATGATGTGTATCTATTATGGTCACTGAGTAAAGTTTAATGGGATAGTGAGAGTGATACAACATCCTGTCCCTGGAGGGAACACTCAGGCAGCTTCTCTGCTTTCCTTTTCTTTATCAGATATAAAGTGATCCAGGGATTAATTTAAATTGAAAACACATGCTCAATTCAGTCATCAGACTGTTCACTCTGATATAGGAGTGAAAACTCCCAACCTGACTGAATGTATCTGGAACCTGAGAGCTTCAGACTGGGGCCTATAGGAGTACACGGCTCTGCCCTGTCTCCCTACACACTCACCACCTCCCCAGTCTTCAGCTGCACCTCAGCATCAAGTCGGGCAAAGCGAGGAGAGGCAGTTGTGGGGCAGCTGTAAACTTTCTGGTTCTAGAGGCACATGAAAGCTGGCATGTCTTGATGGAAAAGTTATACTGTGGAGAGAAGATGACAGTGTAAACTACGAGTGCATGCCACAATTCTGGTTTAATTCCTCATCCTTAATGTGACAGTATTTAGTGGTGACACTTGGAAAGTCTACTTAGGATTAGATTGGGTAAGGAGGGTAGAGCTCCCATAAGTGGATTAGGTGCCAGAAAAAAAAAGAGAGAGAGAGTTCAGAGCACTCTCTTTCCCATGTGAATATCAGGTATAAAGACAGCCATTTGCAAGCCAGGAAGCTGGTCCTCCTTAATCATGCAGAGAATCAGAACAATCTGGTACCTGGCTTTTAGATCAGGGCTTGGACAGCCTCCAGCACTGTGAGAAATCAGTGTTGTATAAGCCAGCCAGCCAGTGGTACCTTTGTACCTGCACTGACTAAATGGTTGTTTTAGGTCTCTTTGAATTTCTCTCTCTCTCTCTTTCTCTCTCTCTCTCTTTCTCTCTCTCTCTCTCATTCCTTTTTTTGTGGGATTGGGATTGAACTCAGGCCCTTGCACTTGCCAGGCAAGCACTTACTCTATTGAGCTATCTCCCCGGCCCTTTATTCCTAATAGATTCATCTCTCCTCCAGGATCTTGGGAATATGGGTTGAGCTTCCACTCACAACATAAACATGCTAGACCTGGAACCTTCTAATGCCTTCAGAAGCTCAAGATAGACCTCCAAATATCAAAGGTAACTCTATACCAAGCTTCCCTTAGAGGTGACTGTAACCAAATCTCATTCACAGTGACTCACTCCATCAAACTAGATCACCTTTCTTTGATTCCCCTATGTTGATACCATTCTTAGCTTCTGCATTTTTGACTTTGTTTTGGAGCTAAACCCACTGTAGCTTTCTCAGATAGTGTGATTCAAATATCAATCACTGATGTTCTCCTAAATTCTTACCTTTTATACAAAAGGGAGGGAAATTTGTGATGTCTCTTTATAACTCTTTTCTTTCTCATTCATCTTTTGCCCTTTGATCTAGCTGAGACCTGAGCCATTGTTCAGGCTCAGCATAACCCTCGGCCTAAGTACTGGGGTGGGGGAATTGCCTCATGCTCACTTTGGTACCTGATATCCACCGTAATAGTAACCCCTGTTGTGCCTTAGGAGGCAGGTCCCATACAGGCCTGTCACTGTTTACAAAGCCTAGAGTAAGTATCAGCATAAATGATTTGCTGGTCCATGAACATTCAGATCCTTTTGCTTGTTAATTATCAAGAAGTTCAAGATGATGATAAGAGATTATTTAGCTATCCCACCTCAGTTCAGAGTTCTCTGTGATAGCAGGGCCCCCTGTCCAGAGAGTCAGCCATGGAAAAGACATGGTGGCATTGGTCATTGTTGCTATTCCTTTGTGCAACTCTCACTTAATACCTTTTGCTTCAAATATGCCAGCATGGCTTTGTAACACTAATAGTCTTACTAATAATAATCCCTTACTGAAAGCCCCACTACAGCACATTTTTGTATGATTCAAAGCTGATTTCACACTAAAACAAAAACAGTTTCAAGCAGAACAGATTTTCCCTAAACCATGTAAAAAACTATTACCTGTACTATTTGCTTCTGTATTTCAGCCTTGAATAAACAACAATAGAGCAATGGGACAAAAACATACAGTTCCACAGGCGGAAATACAGAAGATGAAAGCACGATCTGTCATCCATCGATATCTAATGTGCATTATTATTTCCATTAAAGCATTTTGTATGAAGAGCAAACAAGACGTTTCTCAGGAGGGCGAGGTCTGCCTTTCTAATGCAGCGGCACAGGAGCTTACATCACTGAGGTAAGGCTCAGCAGGAGCTCCCAGAGTCAGCACAGAGACGCAGACATTGCGGATATCATCCATCTCCCTGACACACAGAGCCTCACTGTGCGGCTGCCAGACGCGATCGGCTGGGAGGAGAGTGCCGCAGAATACAGAAAAGGAGGCAGCGCCGTTGGGCTCATTGTTGCTCTCATGTCCGAAGAGCTGCATAAACATAACCCTGAGATAAGGAGATGGAGACTCGGTCCATGGCCATCACACTCGATGCAGCAGTCAAGAAGGTAGGAGAAGGAGGCACAGGAACATGGAGCTGCTCTGTGCAAGCTAAGCTGGTGGAGTGAAAGGACCACATCTTTTTCAGAGCAGCATTAGTGATGCAGACGCTGAGTCATCATTTCAGCTGCTTTTGAGATTGATGATGTTCTAGCTTCTCCCATCCTTCAATTTCTAAACCAAAATGACAAACAGTGCCTTGTAGGGATGAAGTCACTGGGAAAAGCAATTAAAATGCAGTGCATGTGAGTGTGCGTGTGTGTGTGTGTGTGTGTGTGTGTGTGTGTGTGTAGAGGTGAACTCAGCATCAGATGAGCAACATTGAGTTACAACTATGTGTACAGTTTCTTCTGAAAAGAAAACAACAATAAAATATGACAAGTAATCTGAAATAGACAGATGCTGTATGGACAAGTGGCTTTGAATAAACATAGCAAAACAAGGTGTCATGAGGCCATTTGAGACCCTGAGACAGAGAAGTGTAGACTAGTCTCAAATGAGATTTTGGAGCTAGGTCAAGCCCATACCTTACTATCCTTCGCTGCCATAGTTCACAATAGTATGATTTACTTTTATCCTTTGGGATGTGTGATTTGCCTTATGACCTTGAAACCTGCACAATATTGATTCTTCTTAAAAGGGTCTCACACTGTATGAAGATCTACACATCCCCCATCCTCTCCAGGCCTTTTATTTAAAACAGAACTTCTTTTAGAGAAGACAATTAGTGTAAAATCTATCAGAAGGCGTCTCAACCTGTCCTCCCATCTCCAGCCAGGAACTCTCTGGAAGGAGGCCATGTAACTCTCATTATTTGTTAGGCCATGGCCTATTTTTCCAGGCTGTTGTATAAGGCAAATCCATTGCCTCATTTCTCATAGCCTCTCTACAAAAGAAAAAAGCAGACGGATCTTCCCAAATTCAGACAGTATACTATGAACAGCCAAGTGGGCTGAAAAGCTTGCTGCCAAATTGGCTAACACAGCTCCATGTATTGCTTTTTCCAGGGTTTTAGCTGAAACAAAGTGGCTGACCCCCAATAAATGCAAGAGAAGATTCATATACTATTATTTAGGTAGAACCAAGCCTTAAAAGCAAAAAAAAAAAAAAAGTCTCCAGGAAACCTGCTCCCCTCAGAAGTATGTTATTGGTGATCAATGTTAAAAAAATCCAAACCAGAAAATCTTCATGTCAGATAGATAAACATTGAAATGACTAAAATCATCACCAGATGCAGGATGAGTTATTAATATACAGAGAAGGGTCATAGGTCACGTTCTGTTGTTGAAGAATAATTAACATTCCTCACCAGCACAATATGACCATTAACTTAATAAATAATAATAGATTTCTTTCATTGGCTGCCTGGTATGTTTCTGGCACTGCATTAGGCCTTTTCACAGTTTATCTATTTCTCACCATAACTTGAAATTATTGCCTTTACATATGAGAACACTGAAATTCAAAGAAGTTCAGATATGTGTTTCAGCAAGTAGTGACTGATCAAGTCAGTGTTTCACTTCAGAATGGGCTGATTCAAATGCTTCCTATTATTCCTCTGCTCCCTGAGTACTTTAGTGCCTCTAAGATGAACACATCTAGATTTTCCATCAGCACAAACCATAGGTATGCAGAAAGGAACCCTGATAGCATAGTACTCATACAATGCTTGTCCTTGGAGAACTGAAAACTCTTCCAATTGCCATCACTATAGGAAGACTTGGAAAAGAATTACCACACTTGAGGTATTTCTCTAGTTCTATTGGCACCCCTTTTTCTTTCTAGCAGTCACACCTCTCTGCTATCGCACCTCCCCCAACTCCCAGCTTCATTCATCGAGCATTCCTTACATCCACACGATACAATGTGAAGGCTGACTCCCATCTTCCTTCTTCCTTGTAGAGCAATAACAAGGCAGTCAGGCTTTAGGGCCCACATTCTCAGTGGTTATGAGGCTATTGGTGGTGATCAGGAGATTGGAAACTCTACAGCCTCAAAACACTCCAAGCCTTTCATCTAGTGGCACATCACATAATGCTACATGATTAAAGACCATGAAGGTTAAACATTCTAACCAGTCCCATATGTCGAGCAATGGTCTTTTAAAAACCTCCATTCTGAGGACCCATCTGGACATTCCAGGTGATCTCCATGCCTACTGGTGTCATTTACTCCAACATACATAATAATTTGGGCAATCCAGCAGAGAGCGTATTTGATCGCCCCTTTTGTGCTAGCTTCTTTAAGAAGAGAGCCAAAGATTGACTTCACTTTCATCAAAAGAATATTGTTACACATAAAGAAGAATGCCCTGGCTCTTAAGGAGTGTTTAGAACTTGTTACTCAGTGGTGTGAGGATTCAGATTCCAACTGAGACGCATTAACAGAGAGAACTCAGAGAATTATGCTCAAATTACAGTGAGCTATGTTTCAACTTGGCTCAAGAAGAATTTTCTAATGGCAAGATCTGTGTTCGGTTTGGATGGATTCTACGGCTTTCAGAGATTTGAATATTTACAAAATCAAGGTTAGACAAGATCCTCATAGTTATTGCTGCTGTCTTTTGTCACATCAGGGGAACGGTCAGAGGCTGGCAGCTGGAACACTGCACCTAAGAATCAAAGACTTCTGACTCAGAGAAGCAATTTCTTTAAAAACAAGCTGATCTTGTTTTTAAACAAACAGGAACCAGGCAACTGAGTGTTTATAATGTTGCAGCAGTGAGTTCGTGTGTGGATGAGAGAAAGAAGATCAGGTATTGCTTTCAATTTCAACAGTTTATGATTTTATAGCTAACTACCTTATTGGAAAGAGTTAATCCTGCTGAGTAAGAATATACTGTACACCTGTAAAATTCTGTTCCCATCCAGAATATATGCAGACAGAAATAATCATTTATGGTAAAGAAAAATGATTCAGCACACATTAAATAAAAATCATTTCACTAGAATGCCATGTATGTAACACTAATATACAAATATACAAGTGTGTATGCGTGTTATAACACAAAATTGTAAATATAGATGCAAAACAGCATTGTGCAATTTTTATTAAATGATGTAATTAAGCATTGTAATAATATTAGTACTTTCTATTCTTCCCTTTTAGGACGTATTTTTAAACATTTGTTTTGTTTGTTTTCTGTATTGTATAGAATCTTCCAAAAAATGTTGAATTCTTTTAGAAAATGACTGATTTATGAGATGCAAAATGGACTTTCATAAAACTGGAGACATAATTCTTTACAGAGAGCCACTGGGTACACTGATTTGATACTTAAGTTTCAGATATTTCAGGGGTCTATGTCACTTTGTGATGTGCAATCTTGCTGAGTCATGAATGGAAAGGTCAATATGCTGAAAAAGAAACACTTCACTGGATAAATGAGATTGCCGAACACACCCTGTGTCATGATTCAACTTTATTCAGCCAGGAATTTTAAAACTTTTTTACTTTGGTGTTTCTCACAGTTCTCTAAAAGACCATTTAAACAACTGAGCACTGCTTACTTCCTCTCTATGTGGACAATTTCATGCCACGTTGGCCATCAAGAATTTGAGCTTTCTTTAACAAATATGAACATTGCTCTTGTGCAGATCCAGGCTTTGATTTTAATTAAAGAAGGAAGCATTAAAGATTGAAGAGTATAATTTTGTCAGAGCTTTTTGGTAGTCTATGTAAAAATACATATTTTCATTATCTTTTTATTAAAATATATTATATGACTATTTGCATATAAATTGTATAGAGATGGCAAAATAATATTTTCAGCATTTACTAGAGTCTAACTCATCCTCACACTGGAATAATTATTAAACTTAATGTATCGAATGGTCAATTTCTAATAAAGTATATTTTTTCACATGCTTTATCTACTCAATTTTGCCTACTGATATTTACAAATTGGACACAAAATTATCTCCTGATTAAATTAGCTCAGGATATTATACTCTATATATTTTATTTTATTTTCACAACTCATGTCAGATTTAACCATATTTTAACGAGGAGGTCCCCAGCCCCCCTGTCACTCTGAGATCATGACTGAGACTGGGAGTGGTGGCATGTGCCTGTAATCCCAGCTCTTGGGAGGCTGTAAACAGGAGGATCACTACAAGTCTGNTCTAGTAGTGAGAACCTGAACACCCTGTAGACCCTTCCCTAAAAAATTAAAAAATAAAAAATAAAGAAGAGGTCACCCAACTCTGATAAGGTACACTGACTGCATTAATTACAGAAAAAATAGATTTCTGTCCTTAAATGCCTAATCTCACAATGTACAACGCTCCTTGCTCTCTTGCCTAAGGTAGTCAGTATTGCCAGTATCTCCCATTTAGTCTCATTTATCCTCCCACATTGGCCAAGAAGCCCATTCTCCTTATCGTACTCTCTTCCTTCATTCCATTTCATTATTCAAAGTCTAAAGAAAATGTGAGCTATAGGAAATTCAATAAAGGTGAGAAATAAAGAGCTTTTTCCATGTTTCCACTGCTGATATGTAAGATGTAGACAAAGCATATGTAATATTTTACAACTTAATCAAAATAGTGTAAGCCTACAGAATTTCTATAGTCCTTAAAAACTTTTACTTCTAAAACTCCTATATGTTTTTAATTTCAAGGAGGAAATGGTCATCATTTATTATCTGTACGACATAATTTCTTAAAGTTATTAAAAATACATTTGTGCTTGTTTCTCCTATCATTACTTTATTTCAGTACTGATCAAAGTGAGAAGGGTCAAATTATTTGGAGTTTTCTTCCTTAAGTTTAATATTAAATCATGCTGAATCTATGTGAGCTATGCCCTAGCTATTATTTAACTAGGGATCCTAAGGACGCTATATGTAGTCATTGCCTCAATGTTTTTGTTATTTCATATAATTACTACATAGGACTAAAAGTATTTAAATGAAATGTCTCAGCCAAATGGTACTGGACCTTTCAAACATGGTGCCTTGTACAGATTCACAGATAATAGTTCAATAACATGTATTATCTACTTCAAAGTTGGTATACTTGTATAAACAATGGCTCCAAAACTATCAGGCAAACTAAAAGTGGACTGCTATAAAAAGTGCTGAATGCCTCCCTTATGTATTATTTTAGCCTGGGTAATGAATATTGTATGATCTTTTAAAGTCAAGGTAGTTTGAACTATTTTGCAGCCTATTATTCTGAAAGAAACTTTAAGTAATGGAGTGGAACTAAGCTTAAATACCATTTTGCCGTTTTGGTCACTATTCTTTTTTCTTTCTTTCTTTTTTTTTTGTTTTTCTTATATTTTAGGTTACATAAAATATTGAGGAAGTAAGAAGACAATTTAAAAATTACAAGTAGTGCTAACTTTAAAGTGAATTTTCTAGAAAAAAACACAAAGCATCTCCATGTGTGCTTGCTAGTTATAATACAGGTCCTTCAAAAATGGTCCAAAGTTCAATTTCTGAAAAAGGTGCCATAAATAAAGTATGATCACTTATGATATGAGGAAATGTGTGGATAACATTAGGTGTTAAGATTAGGTGACGTTCTTAGAATCGAATATATATGTGCATACAATTACATGCAAAACACACACACATTTAGAAATATGTAGAGAGATTATATATGATTAATATAGATAAAAGGATAGACAGATTGCATAAAACATATTTGTGCATATATGAAGCAGATCCTCCCTATCTAACAGTTCTGGATCCATAGGAAAACACATTGAAAATATTTCTAAACAATTCTATTTCAATTCAATATTTACTTACATTTTTCTGTCAGCATTTCTCTATACAACACAGCAGAGTGATAATATATATAGCATTTACATCCCATTGCCTATTTTGAGTAACATAGAGATGATTTGAAGTATACAGGAAAGCGCTCACTTCCACAGAACATGTACTAAAGTATGTAGGAAGATGTCCATAGGTTATATTTCAAATTATATTTCGATTTTATCCCTTTTATTGAAGGCCTGAGCATTGTGGTATTAGTAGGAAGCTCCTGGAATCAATAAATAGTGGATATCGAAGGATCAATGCATATAAAAAAATAATAAAAATAAATTCGACATTGGGCATCTCTTATGTGCCCAAACTTGAAGAAAACGTTTCATAAAGTATGCCTTATGCCACCATTCTTTTCCCAGCACTTCACTGCTACAAAACTGTAAATCACTGTTTCAGATTGGTTCAGCCATGAATTCTGCTTCCCAGCGTACCGCACTAGGCCATGCCTTCTCCTTCCTACCAGGCAGCAGCGCCAGAGCAGCACTTGCCTTTACTTATTTTCCCAGCTCACTAGGGAGTCTGAAGTTCTGAAGCTTGCTGGCTACTGAACAACTCTGAGGCCCATGCTGGAGGCATGTAGGACACCCCCCCTCTCTCTTTTCTTTTCACCCCAGAATGGCTCTTTTGCCACTGTCTCCTTTGTTGCGGCCACAACTATCAGCATCTGTTCAAATGGTGTCTGTACCAATTTATTTATGCAGTTCATTCCTTTTAGCATCTAGCTGTAATACCCAAGTTTATTGAGGAGTTTCATCTTTGGGCATAATGGGTTTCCATATATGCAAGTCACCAGATTTCTTTTTTTATTTTAACGAGAGAAAAAACAAACATGTTACAGAATTTCCAAGCAAGATGATAGGAAATTAAAAATGATTATTGTGTTACATATCATTAGCTTCAGAGTAGCTACTCAGATTACAAGATAAAGACATGGAAAGTTGATCAAACAATATAAGCAACGTCTTTCCAAAGTAGCTACTTCATCATCTTGCTACACACAGTTAAACCCTTATCTGATCATGTTGTCCTGTAGACCACCAGTTGCGACCATTCTTTTTTTACTTGATTTGTTATATTTTCTAGTTTTCTTACTCTCTTTCCCCAGTATTATTCCTTAATTATAAAGTATTCTTTTTTTTTTTTTTTCCGGAACCGGGGATTGAACTCAGGCCCTTGTGCTTGCCAGGGAAGC
>NDGM011185756.1:0-11079 GCA_002564305.1 Octomys mimax
GAAGAATGCATGCAATGTGTTAATTATTGAAACTGTTCTACCAATTTGATTTGAAACTGTCTCATTGCTTTTTGTCTGTCAATAAAATTATGGAAAAAATAAAATAAATAGAAGTAAATAACTTTTAAATTAATTAACCTGACCCACTGCTTCAGTGCTATTAAAAAGCAAACCTCCCAAATCTAGCCATAACGCAGAGACACGTTATGGATGTAGTATGTTGAAGACTGTCATTGTTCTCTCTGTAGAAAAACTTGAGCACCTCATAAAAGAATAATGGCCACAGGAGTGAGACATTCTTTCTAATGTAGAAAAGAGTTAAGAAATCAAAATTAAAAATGGAACCTAAGTCTACTACAGAAGCATTTGGGAAGACAAAGAAATCCCTTTCTATTATCAGCTGCAAAGTGTTATTTGAAAAAAATATAAGCACACACTAAACTGTCTACTTATTTGCACACTGATGCACTGGGTCAGCTGTAAGCCTGGGCTCCTTTGAGAATCTCCCTTCCACATGGGCCACAGGACCACTGCCACTCACTACAATGAAAATAAATTGTCACAAGAAATATTTAAACCATGGCTGTAGTATACACAGTGACTTCATGTAAATGCCAGGTAGCTTGACTCTAAGGAAAGAATGGGAAAGATGGAAAATTTTTTTCTAACCACAGATGTTTCTACAAGCAGACATGTATGCTACTGAACAATCACATAATGACCACATCAGCTTTGTTTGCTTGAATATCTCTTGAAATGGAATACAGAATATTTTCACAGAGCAGTCAGTTTCCTTAGGAGTTTTAAAGGTTATAGGAGAATCTGAGTTGAATAAATTGCTCTCATAATTTTTTCTGCTACACCAAGTACAGATGTAAAGAAACCATAATTTAAGGTACTTGTTGTCTACTCACTATCATTAGTAACAACACACAAAAAAATACTCGATATCATGGAGTTGCCAGGTACTATGCTAAGACTTACATACACGATCTCAATAAATTCTGATAGCAACTTTCTGTGGTGCATGCTATTGTTATTCCCATTGTACAGAAGAAGGCAGAAAATAATAGATCAGAATTCAACCCATGTTGTCTTGAATCCACAACCACATATTTTTTTTAAAAAAGGAATAAAAAATAATTACAATAAAAAATTAGAAATGATACAGAATTTCACTAAACAAAATGATAGAAATTCGAGAGTATTTGTTGCAACACATAATATTGTTTTCAAATTGTTTAGATTACCAGATATATGCACCACATCCACAGTTTTAACTATCAGTTCATTGGGAAAATGCTGACCCAAAGGGCTTGCCTTTACCTTGCTAGTCCTGTGGAATGAGGGACATATCAATGGAGCAGTACATCCAAAAACTGTTAGCAAGCTATACCCCACAAGTTTTCATTAAAATATTTTAATAATAATCACCAAAACACTAAATCTTTTAGCCACTCAATATTGGCTGCCTTTCTCAGCTACCAAAAGTACAGAGGCCAGGCAGAAATTGGACTGAATTCTAATGGCCTTGAAGTGTTGGGAACTGGGAAAGGAGGTCAGACACGAGGACACGTAGCTGGAAAACAATAGTTGTGGATGTACATGCAGCGTCTGAATTGCATGGTGGGTGTTCCTGCTCTTCTGGTTCTGCGGAAGTCACTGTGGAGAAAAATATAGGCTTCTCTTTCTTGCAAAGAAAAAAAAGTGAAGATATAGCTGAGAGGTGACCTCTGGGAATGTCTGATGTTAATAATCCCATCATAGATAAGGAATTTCTTTTCATGTTTTTTGGCAAATGATATTAAGATTAACTGGAGGGTCTCCAACTCCAAACACTAAGGAGTTAGAGACCAGCCTAGGGGCTTTTGACACCCACACTACTAGCAATGAGAAAAAATGTTACACTTTCATTGAGAAGAAAAAGAGAAGTCAAGGTTGGTAATCCTTAAGTACCTGAGTTTACAAAGTATTTTCAGTTTTAATATAATTTAAAAGTATTGTTCTTAAGGGTATTACTAAAAACATGATATTAAACCATCAGGTACTAGCAATCCTCCTAGAATAGTACATTGCTATCTTAATAAGGAGTTATATTTTCAGAGGCGGTAAATACTAAGATTATCACAAGTTGTGTTTTAAAGCTGGTTATTGGTATCTCTAAAGAACTGTGGCATTTGTGCTAAATGATTCTTAGCCTAGTTACCTAATTTTTCTTGTGGGTGAACTCTACAAGCCCCAGCATCACATCAGGCACCATCAAGCAAGATCCATTACTTGGCCAGCCAGATAGCTCAGTGGATTAAAGCACCTGCTTAGGCAGACAGAGGGACTGGGGTTCAATCCCCAGTGTGCTGTGCCCCCCAGGGTGTGCTGAGACAGCAACTGAGACCGGGTATGGTGTGTGTCTGTAATCCCAGCCCTTGGGAGGCTGAAAACAGGAGGATCACTACAAGTCAGATCTGTGTAGTGAGACCCTGTAGACCCTGTACTAACTACATTTTTTTTTTAAAAAAAGCAAGATCCATTATTAACTATTCTATAGGTAGATTTGTTTAGGTGTGATTTATATAACATATTGTGTTTTAGATACTTTATGAAAATCAAAGATCTAGATGTGCATTGTGTAAATTATTCTAATAATTTCAATTCACAGATCTATGGATAAAACAATACAGGTAAAATCCAATAAATGAATATGCACAAATTTGCTAAAATTTAAATAAATATCAAACTCATACAGTTATACATGGAGTTTTAACATTTAGGAAAAAGTTCTGCATTCAGTCTGCTCATTTTCATATGAGAGAATTCATTATTATTAATGTTTTTGGGCAAGTGATGATCTTGGCCCCTAGGCTCTGTCTCACAGTGAGGCCAGTGCTGATTAAGTGAAACTGGCAAAGCAAATCTAGATCTTATCATCCTGTCAGGCAGGACCTATAAGTGGTCCCTAAATTTAAGCAGTTCAGATGAGTCAGGGGACCCTGAGTGCTGGCAGAGCCACACTTCTGGCTCTCATTGTACATGTGGATCCAGGAACATGAAAAGGGCTTCAATTCTAGACCTAAACACCTGGATAAGGCACTCTTCCAGCAGCTGGGTGGGTTGTAGACAAAGGAATGGAAAGGTGGTGAGAGATCACGGCTCTGCCAGGCACTGAATGTGGAATACTGGCATATTAGCTAACCTCTCTGAGCTTCACTTTTTTCCTGTCTCTTTAAAACCGAGAAAATAGAATGTGCCCTGTGTAATTCAAAGGGCTGTCCATCAAATGAAAATGGATGTGAGGATTTCCTGAAAGCTGTAAAACAGACATGAGCTGAACTTCACAGTTCACCTGCCTGAAGCATGCTGAATCTTATAACTTGACTCTCAGTGCCCCGTACCACCTGGTCCCATCCCATGAAACTGGCCTCAGTTTCTTCTCCATTATTCTATATTCTTTCTGCTCTAGTAACTCAATAAGTCATCATTTCTCCTGATGGTCAATTATTCATTGAACATTATTATTTCACTCGTGTATCTTTTTTATGTATTTAGTACAGGGTCTTCAAAGTCTCACTATATAGATCGGACTCCTCCTGTTTTCAATCTTCCAAGTGCTGGGATTATAGGCACAAGCTCCCACGCCCAGTCTCAACTGCTGTCTCAGTGTGCCCCAGGAGAGGGGCCAGTACAGCACACAAGGGGTATGAGGATTAAACCCCGGCCACTGTGCTCTAGCCTAAGCAGGTGCTTTCATCTGCTCAGCTATCTGGCCAGCCCAGATCACTTGTCTATCTTATTCATGTGTCATTGAACTACCATAACCTCTGGAGGTGCCCAGAAGAAGGACAGCCCTTAAGTAGCAGCAAGGGGAAGAAATGAATGAACGGATGGCAGAGGTCCCGTTTAGCTAGTAGCCAGCAGAGCCAGGATGTGAGTCCAATTTGTCTCTCAGCACTGTGTCAGGTAGAAAGCTTCTGCATGTCTCTCAAACAGAGGACATTGTAAACACCCATAGGGCAGACATTACTCCCTTTTCCGCCTTCATGTTCTCTGCTGCACAACATTGTGCAGAGTATGAAGTCTACTGAGTATGACGTCAGTAGGAAGGAATGGTAATGAGCTAACCCTGTAAGAGACAAGAGAGAGCCAGGCTTCCTCTTGGGGTGAGCAACTACTGGAGACACAGATACCATGGGCTGAATCACGTCCCCTCTTCCAAATTCGCATTCCCTAAACCCCAAGGCAATTATATTTGGGGATATGGCTTTTAGGAAGCAATTAAGGTTAAATTTAGGTAATTCAAAAGAAAAGTATGCAGAGATGGTACATCAGTCTTACATCATTGATGGGAATGCAAAAATAGTACAGCCATTCTGGAAAACACTGTTATAAAACTAAACCTACAATTAACCATAGGACTTGGCAATTGCCCTTCTGAGAATTCAATCTGAAGAAATGCAGAAAGACTCACACAAAAACCTGTACATGAATGTTTGGAGCAGTTTTATTCACAGCAGCTCCAATCTGGAAACCCAGATGTTCTTCAACAAGTGAATAGTCCAACAAGCCGTGGTACATTCTTACCACAGACTACCATTTGGCGATAAAAGGACTAAACCATCAGTATGTGTGCAAACTTGAGTCCTCCTGCACAGAACTCGTGGTTAAGGAAGAAAGCCACCTCTGAAAGGTGAGATACGGCAAGGATTCCGTTCTCTTCCTGTTTTCAAGGAGGCAACTGAGACATTTATTTAAAAATTATTCTCTGTTCTATGAGACTTTGCTTTTTTATGCTTTCAAATTTTTTATTCTCTTATTGTATTGTGGGTTAACTATTGCAAATTACAAGATTATAGCCCTGCAGAGCAGATTAGTTCATAGGAGCTGATGAAGAGATGAGGATGGAGGGAAGCGGGTGTCGTGCAGCAGAAGAGAATAAAGAATCTTTGTGCTGCTCTAAATGTCCCTTAACATCACTCTGTCAACACTACGATGCTGGTTGTGGTATCACACTTAACACTTTCAAGATGCTGTCATTGGTGGAAAGCAAGTAAAAGGAAAGTTCTTTCTACTATCTTATTTTACAACTGCACGTGCACTACCATTTTCTCAAAAGTAAAAAGTATCATTAAACTATACACAGTTGCTATTAAAACCTAAGGTGGGAATTAAATCTAATATGAAAGTTGGAAAGAAATTTGGGGGGAAAAATCCATGTGCATCTCCACAGAGTGAGCAGAAAACTAGCATGCAAATAAGAGCTCTGTGGGAGTCTGTGAACTACATCGTTTATTGACTCCATTCTCCCTAAAGGGGCACCATAAACTTAATACTAAGAGAGCTCTGCTGCCCATTCTGGCGTTTCAGCAATGAAGCAAAGAAAAGGCAGGAGGCTGGGGCTGTAGCCCTTGCTAATACAACGCCCTGTGATGTAGAGGGAATAATATCTATTTTGCTGGTGTATAAGTGAGCCTTTGCCTCCAGAGGATGCAGAACATGCCAGTGCCTTCATACAAGCTCCTTCTCCTAGTGTCAGCACTCAGTGATCAGGATCCACCTTCAGAGGACACCTCGCACCCGAAGTGTGCTGCGTGAAAGTAGCTCTGCTCTCAAGCAATTGTAATTTCATTTGTGAAGACTAAAACGAGAAGGTCCAGGAAAGCTCAATGTCAGGGAATGCATTTGTGCCAATAACCTCTCGCCAAAGGTGACAGGTGGAGAGGAAGATGGGAGGGCGCTGGAGGATGGGCACGGGTCCTGAGGACAGGGGCCGAGTCCTTGCACAGTGCCTTGCTTTTGCTTCTGCCTGCTTCTGGATATGCCCTCAGCTTCACACATGGCCACTATTTATCTCACTCGTGGAGCAGCTGTTTCTTGCCCTTTTCTTGCTGTTCTCATATGGTCTTCCCAGTGCATGTCAGAGCTAGGAAGAATCAGCCCTGCACATAGTCAGAAGATCTACATTGAACTCTGGCCCCTGGGGAACTTGCTCAAGTCTCCCCCTGAGCCTAGCTTTAAAATATTGGAAATGAGGCTCCTTCCTAGATGGTCTGGGAGTTAAATCAGCCCCTATAAGTCCACCACACAGCATCTGGCACATAGTGCCTATGGACCCCGTGCTCACTCCTGCTTCCCTTGGAGATAAAAACAAATGTCACTTTCTTAATGCAAATGTTTCCATGGCAATGTTTGACACTTAAGGTGAACTGAAGAGTGGCTGAAATTACAATATTGCCTACAAAAGCACTCTAATTCTGACCTTGTAACAGAAGTTTGCATCCCACTGGAGATTTTGCTTTTGCACACTACTTGGGAGAGATTTTTGAGCTCACTTTGTTTAGCTACTCCCTAGGATAGGAGTTAGATTCCAAACAGAGGTCAGAGTCACATGTACTTCTGCGTCACTTGAGGAGCGCTTCAACAAGACGTGAGGAGAAAAATCATATCAGCATTCTGTTCCAGATTGGTCCCTTTCCTAGAAACCCTGTTGTGTCCTTGTGGGACTGAGGAACACCCTTTCCAGCAGGGCTCTTTCTGTTCACCACTCATGCCAGTACCACCTGCAGAAAGGAGCCCTCAACACTTTAAAGAGAATGTATCTCAGAGACTCTAGAATTTCTTTTCTTTCATGTATGTCTCTGCTGCATCCACCAAGGCCCTGAGGAAACTTGCAAGACTTCATACTCTAAGATAGATAGCTATACATTATTTAATAATTGAGGACCAGAGAAAATGTATCTAGGATAGAAAGTCAAAACCAGGGCAAAGTCATATGGTGAGTGTGTGGGCCTCAGGCTCCATGGTTACCAAAGTTCAGCTGAAAAAATGAGCTTCCCAGTAGCAAAAACTGAGAGAGAAAAATGTGGTACATGAATTCAGTGGGCATTGGAAAATATCAGTTTCCCAAGGAAGCAAAGCTTATCCTGATATGTTTTAGGCTATCTTTACACAGGGAACAACAGCCCCACAATACAATGCTGAGATTTGTGTAGGTTCATTCATGCATCCCAATGGTTCTAGAAAATACAATCAAATGTGCTGGAGCTTGACATTCAATTTAGGGATAAAATAATATTTTAATTACTCATACTTCTTTAAACATACTCTAAATGGACAGGGAAGATGTGGCTATGGAAAAGGCAGTTTAGACCTGACTCTGGGAATTTGAGAGGGAGACTCAGTGTCTTTAACTCCTTCTTACATCTTTGGCATTCTCTGTTGTAAGGTCAGGTACTTGGTAGGGTCTCTGAACATTCATTCTCTCAGCAAGTAACTGTTAAGCATGTGCTGTGTGCCAGGTGTGTGTTAGACAATGGGGGGTTAACTTTAAAAGAACAGTCATATACTTTTGGGGTTTATCAATAGCCAGTAAACAAGTGATTGCTGGGGTAGGCCAATGGGGAAGTACCTGGTGCTATGGAAAAAGATTGATAGGAGTGTTGGATTTGTCTGGTGTTCAGAGAAGGTTCTTTCAGCAATAGAAGCTTCAGCTGAGTTCTCAAGGAAGAGAAGGAAACAGTTGGGGAAAGAGCCTTATGAATAGGAAAACATAGCTTGTTCAACTCTCCTAGGGGAGAGAAATGTAAGAACATTCCAGAAACTGAAAATAATATGGAGAAAATAAGAATGGTCAGAAACGGGGAAGGAAGCAGGAGAGTTTATTAAGAGTCTGGGAAGACTTGCTAAGGATTTATATTTTATCCTAAAGGAAAACAGGTAGCCATGGGCAGGTTTCAAGTAAGAGAATTATAATACCAGTTCACAGTTCTGATGATGACTAGCTGCTGTGGGGAAAAGAGGGAAGGCGAAAAGTAGAATCAGGGAGACCAGAGTCCTCACCAGCGTAGGTCATTTGAGTGCAAGAATCTTGAATGAGCAATGTGTCAGTACCAGAAAAGAAAAGAGGACCATGGTGGCTTCTAAAAATCAACCTGAGAGCCTACAAGTTTAGCACTGCCAGTACGGTACATTATGAATCATATCTGCTGAACACAACAGCCCCTGGGAAAGGCAGGGGCCATGAGACAGGCACTAATAACAATGCAAAGTCATTCATGCTTTTATTGTTCAATTATAATGAGTCCACTCATCTTGGTAATAATAATAATGATGTGTTTGAATAACATAATTGCTTAATAGCCATTCCTTACCATCACCAATAACACCCCCTACCATTAGGACCAAACTAAAATTATCTAGAGTATTTATCATTCTAAAAAAGGCAGAAAAATTGGTTTTTCATGATAGTAGCTTTTAAGCAATAAATTATATACAAGATCCAGTTTATCTGTAGCTTTAAAAGGAAACATCATTTAGGGTAACAAAACACACAGAAGTTATTCTTTAGGGAAAACTTTCTTTGTATTAGTAAAATCTCCTCTCATGAAATTAAAACAGTGTCTGGGCCTTGGTTCTTGGTTCTGCCATTTACTAATTGGGGATCTGACCAATTTACTAGTTGGAGATCAGTCCCAAGTGTACATGAGACTGAGCTAGGGAATGTACTAGAAATTCATTGGAAACCCTCCACGAATCTCAAGTTGTGCAAAATGGGAGCCCAAGGTGTATCCCAAGGTGCTCCTAAGTGATTCTAATGGTCATCTAGGGCTGTGAACCACTGGCTTGGATGAACTTCACGGCTCCTTCTATCTTCAGCAGTCTAGGACCTTAGACTAGCATGGTGACCCTGAGTGCTTATGATAAATGCACAATCTCAGAATCTACTTTTGCAGTAGAAATCAGTTTGAACGTACACTACAATTTGAGAAGCTTGAAGTTAGGATTCTATCTTTTACACTTAATTCTTGTGTGAGGAAAACTTGACAGTTGGGGAAGCAACCAACTTTTCAGAACCCTCACAGACACTTACCAGCTGTGCCTAACCTGCAGTTTGGTTGCCCTGTATCAGCAAGGACACAATGCCTCTCTCACAGCCATAAATAAGCTCAGAGAAAGGAAACCAACTCAGCAAAGGTAAATCAAGTCCTGAATTGTGCTAGCTCATGAATATATTGGGAGATAAACAAAAAAAGGAAGCACTAACATCTTGTGCATATATCTTTAAAATATATAAATACTGTGTAGTCAGAGGTTCACTCCCAATATGGGACTGCATAAATTTCCCCTCAGGAGTACTGTATATCTCCCTCTCTTTTTAACTTCCTGGGTCCCTCTCATCTGGGATGCATTCTGCTGTTTCCCTCCTACCTTGGAACTGGAGCTTGCCTTCTCACTTCTTTTTTTTTTTTTTAAGGCAAAATAAAATGAGAAACAGCAGTGAAATGTGCTGTAATTCTTATCAGCATTATATGACTAGTTTTCAACTCTCCATCTCTACCTCCCAGTCCCAATTTGTTTACTGAATTTTTCCTTTCATTTAGCCATTTACTCCACTAACATTTACTGAGCACTTACTTAGTACAACAAGCCAAGTTCATATGAGATGGGTTTAAATTTCATCTTTCTTTTTCCTCTAGGAACACATAGTTTATTAGCTATTTAAATGTCAGGGATAATACTACCTAATAGAAAGTAACAAGTGAAATTTTGAGAAGATAATACGGTATGGTGGAAAACTAAAGAAGAGAATCTCTGGGTATGAAGAAAATAATAAAGGTTTCTTAGGGTCATGGTTGGCTTGAAGTATGCATTGGAAAGTGAAAATGTTAAGTGTTAGATTTTCTAGGCTGCCACTGAAAAGAAAGCAAATCACCAGCCAAGGGAACAGCATATACAAAGGCAAAGTGATTACCATATTTAATGCGTGAACATGTGAATATAATAAGTTGACTTGAATGGCCTTTATATGAAGATAGCTAATAAAGTTATTGTAAAAATTGTAGAGGTTTTAAAACTTCAAGTAAGAAATATGAACTTCATTCAATATACAATATTTGCATTCAATATGCAAAGCTGGAAGCTTCTTAACAGAGGAGTGACACACAGGTCTGAGCTGATGGAAGAAAATCCTGGTTAAAAAAAGAAGTACATGCTGAAAACCCAAAGGAAAACCCAGAGAAAAGGCATCTCAAAAGCATTGGTGAAAGACAGCGAGTGCCTGAGGAAAGGGTGAACAGAAAGGAGGAAGGAAAAGATGCAAGGGTTACCTGGGTGATAAGGAAAAGATGCAAGGGTGACCTTGGCACTGGCTGGAGAGCAGGTCATGTGTTTACAGGAAAGAAAGATGTAAAAGTAATGCTCTAAGTTTGGAACTGAATGTCTAGGAGGAGGATGGAACTAATGAAAAACCATAAAGGTAATTTTGAAGTAAAGTAGTAATTTCAGTTTGGGCATGTTCAGGTGGAGATGCCATTAGGGATTGGAGGAACTGTTCAGAAGGCAACTAGGAATGTATACTTGGAAATTAGGAACTTCTGAAGGTAAAGGTTTGCAGGATTATTAGGCAAGAGGCAAAAATTGAGGCCATAGGTTTGGGTAAGACAGGACAAAGACAAGGAAGGGGAAGACCCTGAGGTGTTTTGTTGGACACTCTAAAATTAACACAGTAGAGCTGTAGATTCCTTTTGCACATTCTCCACCCCAGGCTATCCATCCTTCACAGCAGTCTTCTCTGCCCTTGTTCAGACCTGTTTCTGAAGTCATGTACTTCAACAAAGAATTAAAAATGCCATTGAAACATTGGGGAGAAAGCCATCCTGACGATTGGGAGATCCAGGTTCTGGCCTCAGCTCTGCACTAATTCTTTTCAGATTTGGGACAGATAACCTACTTCTCTGGTGTTGAGTTTGCACACAAAGTGGAGAGAAGTAGACCAGATTTCCACTGTTAAACTTCACGAGCCCGTACTGTAACATCATGTAACTCAGTTGTGGCCCAAATTTTCTGATCAAGGAGATTATGGGTCCACAGAGGAATGTGATCGATGATGTATACTGTACCCAAGGAGAGTCACATGGAGAGAAAACTTTCTCTCAGGCTTTCACAGAGAGCAATTTGGTCAAGCATTGGCCGTGACTCATCCACATGACTGACACTGACAAAGGATTTACAAAATGCAGTACAGGGTCTCAGGATAAATCCTGAGAGTACTTGACTGACCTTATCAGATACAAAAGTTACATTTCTTGT
>NDGM011185766.1:0-10237 GCA_002564305.1 Octomys mimax
GCTGAGCTGGCCACACACACACACACACACACACACACACACACACGATAATAAAAAAATAAAATTAAAATTAAAAAAAAATGTGTGATCTCGTGATCAGTTCCAGTGTTAAAAAGGTATGCATTAACATTATTTATAGTCATAAAAATATATTTACAAATCTATGCAGTATAGTTTTATGCTTGCTCAAATAATCTCTTGATGTTGGAGTATTTACTCTGACCTCAGAAGCCTCCTTGTGGGAAAGGTGGAGAGAGTCCGGTCATAGAGGCTCAGAAGAAGTATTCTGGGTAAGGATGAATCGAGGAGCACTGGAGTCATAGTTACCGAAGTGACTTAAGCTGTGTCCTGGCTCACAGGCTTGCTTGACATTATTAGATGATATTCTAAAATAGTTGCAATACAAAAATTGAAAAGCTAACGCTGATTTATTGGCAAGAATGAATTCACAGATATCATATATATATATATATATCATATATATATGATATATATATCATATAAATATATAAAGTAAATATAGATATATATTTGTAAATTTGGTACAGCATCTCACTATGCAGCTCATAGTGATCCTTCTGTTTTCAGCCTCCCCAGTGCTGGGATTATAGGCATGCGCCATTATGCCCAGTCTGAGGTGGGGGACTCACTGCGCCCAATGGCAGGGTTGGTGCAGTATGTGGAGCAGGAGATTTAATTCTGGTCCCTGCATTGCCAAGCTGCACTTAGTCTGTTGAGCTATCTCGCCAGTCCACAGATACTATTTTATATCATGCTAACTACTTAGGAATTTTTCAGGAGCTCTTAATTTAGTACAGTTAAGTACTGCCCAGTCTGTTAAAAATGTGCATTAATTCCCACTATTTATAGATAGATATTTTAATGTCTTTAATGGAATTCAGCAGCATAGTACAGGAATTTATATAATTAAGAAATTAACAAGATGACTCTTTGTGAATCAAATTGTTAAGATATTGGTAACAGTTATCAAAAGACTGTAAACAGGAGAAATAAGATCTGGAAAAATTATTCATAATATAAAAGATGACTAGGAGATGAGCAAAACTGTGGGAGAGGCACTGATTTTTGTATATTGTAATCATTTTGGTGTAGCACAAAGAATTTGATTGTGATAGTGTATCAGAATTTGAGATAACAAATGGGTTCTAGAAATTTGAACAATTTGTATTGATGAAATATTAACAGTGATCAAATTAAAAGAGGTCAAGAGAATCTGTCCATTGTCTGAACTTTGTAATTGGCTATCCATGATATTAAGTTAGATAGCACACATGATAAAATTCCTATTTTTAACCTACTAGATTAATAATATATTTCAATCATTTATTTTAATATTGAGGTTGAAAAAGCTGTTAGTTTTGTAGCTCAGTGGCTGACCACTTGAATAGCATGTGCCAGATTAGAGCTCCGGCACTGACCACATGCATGAAAACTGCAAATTAACCAACATAAATCTAACAGAATACTCCACTGGTTGTGAGAGCCATGTGTTAATCACAAATTGGAGGGGCCAGGGAGATGGCTCAATGGAATAAGTGCCTCCCTTGCAAGTACAAGGGCCTGAGTTCGATCCCCAGTTCTGAAAAAAAAAAAAGAAGAAGAAGAAGAAAGAAAGAAAGAAAGAAAAAAATATTGGAAAGAGTTCCAGATTAACTCATAAACCTGTGATTTTTCACAAAAGTAATGTTGCCAAAAGGCTTATCTTCTTACTCAGAGTTTTCCTTGGAAAGGTGAGCAATACATGCTGACTTTTCACAAGTGATCTCCAAATACAAAAACAAAACAAAAAGAACAATCATCAGTCATCTCATCAAATGTGAATGCCATGTGAAGGGAGTACCTATTAAAGTTAAATAATTCTTGGGGATGGGGAGATAGCTCAGTAGAATAAGTGCTTGCCTGGCAAGCACAGGGGTTTGAGTTTAATCCCTGGCTCTGAAAAAAAAAAGTTAAATGATTCTCTTATTAATAATGGCCTTGTAAAGGACATTAAGAGATGGAAGACATCTCAGAGATAAACTGAATATAAGGATTTATTGTATCTATGTTGTATTATATGAGGATGTAGAAAGTATACTAAATTGGTGTTCTGTCAAAAAATAATGCATGCATTTTAAGCTTATAAAGAGAGCAGAGTGAAGGCCAGATATCTCAGCAGATTAAAGTGCCTGCAAGCTGGCGCAGAGGCTAGGGGTTCAATCCCCAGGGTGCTGTGCCAGCCCCATCCCTGGGAGCATGCTGAGATGGTCACTGGGACTGGGTGGTGGCAAGCTCCTTAATCCCAGTGCTTTAAAACAGGAGGATTGCTATGAGTCCAATCTGTGTTGTGAGACCCTATGTAGACCTTGTACTAAATACTTTGAGGGAGAGAGAGAGAGGGAGAGGGAGAGGGAGAGGGAAAGGGAGACAGGTGGTGAGAGAAAGAAAGAGAGAGAGAGAGCATAGAACTGATACTGGTTACATTGGTTTGGGAAAAAATATGTATGTGTGGAATAAAAGAATTGATACCCATGCACATGATAATTTTCTGAGGGAAAGTATCAATAAATAATGTGTGTTACAGAATGATGGGTACAAGTAATGCTTAGAATACTCCCTGGGTATGATATGGGTCTTTGTATTTTGTATTTTCCATCATTCATCTTATCTTAGATTTTGATGATCAGCGTCTGAGACTAGAATTTAGTGACAAATGGCTCATTTGTGAAGCAAAAACCAAGAATATGTCAGCAAGGAAGCCATAGCATGATAAGGAAGACAAAATTGTCACAGAACTATTTTCTTAACTGCAGCTTGGTCTTTAGCAATTCTTGAGTATCACGACTTGAACTGTAACACTAGCAGATATTTTCAGAAGTATTTTAACATAAATGCTATGGCACATAACATGATGATATAAACTACAGATGACGTGGAGTTGTAGCTCAACAGTATAAGCACCTGCCTGCCAAGTGCAAGGTCCTGAATTCAAACCCTGGTACCAAAAATAAATAAATAAATAAATAAATAAATAAATAAATAGACAGATAAATAAATAAGTAGATTACAGATAATTTCATGATTTCAATAACAAATAAGCAATTGGTTTGCTTTTTATGAAACCTAAATTTTTGATAACTACGTAACACGGTAGTTACAACACGGTAACATTTGAGCACAATTTGTTTTAACTTCTTAGGACACATACATTTACATATTTGTACATGTAGATATCTACCTAATAACTTGTGTCAGTGTATTTATTTTTCTATTAAAATATTCTCTCATTAACCTTAATATGCTCTTCATTAATATTTTAAAAGGCTATAAGTTGGTTTTATTTCAATAAGCTATGCATTATATTATGCTAAAATATAACAATGTTTACTTAGCTATTTTTTAATGAATATTTGAATTCTTTTTCCCCAAATCTTATAAGTACTATCACAATAAGCATTATGGATTTCTTCATCCTATCTCTAGCTATCTTTTTTAGGCTCTAAGTATCCCTAAACTAAGCAGTGTTAGAAGAGGAATACACATATTTTAATTGCATTTAACACCCGCATTTATTTGTTGTAACATTGTATTGAAATGTCCAATTCCCATATCTTTGTTTTTCATAATTAAAGCACTATGGTCTGCACATATGTTAGACCATATAACTTTTTATTTTAGAAAACTTTCTGTGAGTCATGGTCATTTACAAATCATATATAGTGATCGCTACATGACCAGAATATATAAATAAAAAAGTATTATACAAATACATTAATATGAAAGAAATTCTATTTTTCTATTTCTGGTATCAATTTAGATGCTGTCTTCACCACCTTCTGCTTTTACATTGTTGGTCACCACATTTAACTATGAATAATAGACCTATACATGTAATAGCCTATGAGAAATGCTAGTGTTTAGGGGTATTGATTTTAGGGGCAACTATCTATAGCTTTGGCTTGATTATATTGATCATTCTGAAAAAAAAACCTGTTTTGTATTTTTCTCTTTATATTTCTGGATGAAAAATTTTATTTGATGTTCACATATACCTTATAATTTAGATAGAGCATCAGATTTCTTCCCTGTCCTAAAGTTAGTAGTCAATATTCAGGGCACTTATTTGTCCTCTTGGCCCAGAAACCAATAATACAATATTTGACATTTTTCCAATGCTGGTAAAGTAATGCAAGGCCTCCAGCATGCTAGACAAGTAGTATCACTCAGTTACACTTCCAGCTAATATGTGACACTAATCATAACAGGTTGGAAGTAATGTGAGCACCTTAACCACATCTAGTTCACAGCTGACGTATGCCTGGTGTTAGAAGCAACACAAAAAGGGCTGACAATTTCAAACACAGGCTTGGACTTCCTTGATGAGGCCTGGAAGAATCATGGTGAAGAGTCAAGCAAATTGATTCAAAAGAAAAATGATGATACTCAGAGGATGGATGTCCATTGGACAACACAGGAGGCAATATAGAAAGAGAAAAGGAGCATGGGAATTCTGTTCACTTGAGTGTCTGGATTTTTGTGTGTGCATATTTTCAGGAAATACATGTTCACTGATTCCTAAAGCAGTTTACTGTACACAGAGGGGCTTAGTCTTCATTCTCCTTGTCCTGAGCCTATAGAAAGACACCCTAAGGCAGATGTTCAACTATTAGTGAATCATAAGAGCTCTTCAGCCATGTGATGCAGAGATGACAGAGGGCAAGTGGTGTGTGGACCCTGCCTCTTCTTTATTGAAAACAGGTGCCTAGTTTTGACAGAAAAGGTAGCAAATGCTTTGGGTCAGAAGCATCTCTTAGTCTCCATGAAGGAGTACACTGTCTGTAGCTTCTGAGGCAGTCTTTTACCTCAGATAGCCAAAAAATGCTCTTTGATAAGAAATTCCAGGCCTTGAAGGAAGAAAAAATATTTGTAAAGATCATAGAAGGATGGGAGGAGGAAGTACCTTCCCGAATGTCCAGTGATGGGACTTTTTGCATATTTCTTGATCTGCTTCTTGAGCTTGTGAGGCGCAAAAATTGTCTTTTTAAAAAAATTTTCACTTTTTTGTACTGTTTTATTTTTCCTGTCAAGAATTCCTTTTTTTTGTATTACATTTCCACAATATATTCATTTCTTAAATTTTTTTTAAACATATTTAGCCTATAGTGTCTTACTGCGTAGATCGGACTCACAGTGATTCTTGTGTTTTTAGCCTTCCAAGTGCTGGGATTAAAGGTGTGCACCACCATGCCCAGTCTCAATCACCACCTCATTGCACCCTGGGAGTGGGACCAGCATGGCATGCTTGGGATTGAACACTGGTTGCTGTACTCTGCCTAAGCAAGTGCTTTAGTCTGCTAAGCTATCTGCCTGGCCCAAACTTGAGAAGGATTTTTTTTTTTTTTTTTGGCTGGCTCAGGCTGCCTTAAGGGAGGGTCTGGTGGTGCTGGGGATCGAACTGCAGTCCCTTGCCCCTGACTCATTTTGCTCTAGAAGGCACTTTAGACAACTGAGTTAACCTGCCAGCCATATTAATTTCTTGTAGCCTTAATCGCTGTCTTAGTTATTTTTCTCATTGTTAAGACAAAGTATCTGACATCCAGATTTAAAGGGGGAAAGATATATTTAGTTCACAGTTTGTAGAGATATTAGGCCATGATTGGCTGGCTCCAGAACAAACTGCCTGGGCAAAGAACAATACATGGCATGGAAGACATATAAACAAGGGAGATACAGACAAGCCTCTTTCTGTCCCTTATTCTGTATGCAGGCTACCTGCCCTAAGGTATATGTCACAAGCATCTCTTAAAAACCCTAGCACCCTTCATCCTAGCATTTGCACTATGAATCTACCACACACCTTAGATTCAGCAACCTCCAGAAAACTCTGTTACTACATAGGGCACTGGGGAAACATCTAGCCGCAAACCGTAACAGTCACTGTGCCAAGAATAGCGCCTCCATCTCCCATTCTTTGATCAAGTCTATTGAATAAATATTTCTCACATATTCTGGAAATGGATACAGCAGTTTGACTTCTTATGAAATCTCTTGGTCTGGTTTTCTGATGAGATTCAGAAAAATAAAAGGTGGAGAGTGGGAGAGGGATCTTAAAGAGAGACTAGTCTGTGATGAGGTGATGCATTTCAATACTCTATTATATTGGAAGGATGTTTTCCTTTCTTTGAAGGAGTTTTCATTGACTACATACTTGGAAAATTATTGAAATATATACACATTAAAACCCAACACATAATTAATGAGTTTGGTGGGTAAGCCCTAAAGGCAAGCTTACTAGTCATCACTATTTAAAAATTAAATAAACTACATTGTATTTCAAAATAAAGTGCTAATATACAGTGTTAAGAGGAAACATGTTTACTTCTGATGGAATTTGCATTAGTAGTTTTCACAAGATAACTTCCAAAAAACAAGATGAATGCACTTAGAATATTTTCAGGTACCACTAAGAATAACTTGAAAATAACTGACAAGAAATAAAGACCCAAGAGACTTTTATCCATTCATTCTCACTATGAGAAACACTACCTGACAGCATAGCTGGCTTTTCTGATGTTCAGTACAGGAACTTACACACCTGACACAGAGATTGTTAAGTAGATACAAGAGGTGTTTGTTTTAAAATGGTCTCCTGAGACATTTATGCTACCGTTGCATCGCTTTCAACAAGAAACAAAACCTCCAACGTGCTCGTAGCTGTACCTGTATACACTCTTCTGACTGTAGAGCCTCAGCCTCTTTCCTATCTGTCTGTGAACTATGGAAATAATGAAAATATGGAATATTGCTTCTCTTTCTATAGCAGTTAATAAGTAATAAATTTGGAAAAAATGTTAAGGGACCTCATAATTGCATAAAGTAGCTTTTGCTCAGTTTTGTGCTAGTACATGTTTGCAATACATGCTCTTACATTTCTTGTGGTGGGTTCATGCACATACCTAATAACTCTAGGTAAATTATTTTTCTGCCCATTCCCCTACTCTCTCCACTCAATCCACCTCTTGGTCCACTCCCAAAATGCAAAAGAGCCATCTCCCTAATTTTTATTGTACATCATTTATTTTGCTCTTCATTTATACTTACAGCTCTCATATAAGTGATAACATGATATTTAAGCTTGTGTGTCAGAGTCATTTCCCTTAAATCTATAGTTTCAGGAAGCATCTCTTCTTTGACTCACCTTCATCCTCCTTTATGAATGGCCAGCACTGTCCTCCACTGTGTCTAAACACACGGAGCCAGGGGGCTAGCCAAGGGGCACGGTGCCTGTCTGGCAGGTGCAAGGCCCTGAGTTCAATTCCTGGTAACAAAAAAAAGTGACATCATAAGCACCACATTTTCTTTATCCATTCCATTTAAAATTAACTAAATAAAATTTTACATGAATTATTTTTTAATATATGAGCAAATTATAACTCATTCAGCAAAGTTTTCTTTTCTTTTTATGGCATCATGGATTGAACTCAGCACCTTGCACTTGACAGGCAGGCTCTTATGTCACTGAGCTCTCTCCCTGGCCAAACATTTTTTTTAGACAAAGATCAGATACATGTTGGTTTCAGATGTACTATGCACATATACAATGTTTAGTATACAGGAAAGTTTTCACTGTCAATTATATCATTTCACTGTTTCCCTCGATATCCTTCTAGGTCCTGACCCCAGTGACCTGCTTCTCTTGCCCAAGCTTCACTCACGCCCAAGCTCTTCCTCTGAGCACCTGAAACTTGGCTCTTTCCTTCCCTCTCTACTTTCTAGCTGTAGAGGAATGAATGAACAGCTGTAGTCGCATATACTCCTCCATTTTCAGATGAGTTGATTTTGACAGTCTCATGTATCTGTCTTCTCTTTCCTTCATTATGTCCATTATATCTCTTTCTATATTTAAAATCATTATTTGTGAAACAATTGACATATTTTCATGATCTTTTCCATGACAAGTAATTTCCAAATAAATTGTCAGTCCAGTTCTAGGGCACGTCCCAAGTGAAAAGGGTTTCAGTCTTTCTTTAAAATGTCCAATCATTTCATTTAAGGAGAGGAAGATCAGGATCCATGCTTGCTCAGCTCTTAGACCACTCTGAGCAAGGATCAGAGCTCTACAAGGACTTCTGTGACAATATACTCATAAGCATTTTTCCTCTCTATTTTTCTCTTCATTTCACTTATATTGAATGTTATCAACTAGTTCCATCTTCAGAAAATACTATTTTTTTACTTAATTACCAAGACACTCTCCTTTTCTTTTTGTGACTCTTATTATTCCATTTATTTACCTTTCACCTGAATAGCTTGTCACTGTATTTTCCTCTGTTTACTGATGACTCTTCATTCCTTTATTATTCTCTTGTATCTTCAAATGTCACTTTGACTTATTTAAATTTATCTTGATTTAACCATGTAGTCTTACATTAATTTCTTTTGGACTTTAGTCAAATTATCATATTCCTACTGAGCTCTCCAACTTAGATAATTTAGATTTTTTTTTAGTACAGGATCTACAGGGTCTTACTACGTAGATTGGACTCATAGTGAGCCTCCTGTTTTCAGGCTCCCAAAGTGCTAGGATTACAGGTATGCACCACCATGCCCAGTCTCAGTCACCGTCTCAGCACGCCCTGCAGGCAGGGATGACACAGCATGCTAGGAATCAAATTCCTGCCACTGCGTCTGCCTAAGCAGGTGCTCTAGTCCAATGAGCTAACAGGCCAGCCCTAGATTTTAAAATGATTTTTATAAAACGATTTTGAACTATGTATTGTGTGAAATTTTATTTTATTTTATTTTTTGCAGAGTTTTGTCTAAATGCCAATGAAGTCTTTGTTCTCAAGGTGTTTCTTGTCTACAATTTTATCGCCATTCTGGTATTTTGAATCACCATCAGGTTCTTCTCAAATAAAGATTTTCTGGCTAGCATTTCCAAACCATTTTAAACTACTCAAGAAAAACAGTTCCAAAGGTATCCGAACCACATGGCCACTAATGGGCACAGTGATGACCTACTTTTCAGGCATTAATTTTTCTATTTTAAGCTTTGTCTTCACTGGGACAAAACACTGGATGAGCCCAGCTTTTAAATCAGGAAAGGTTTACTTGACCCACACTTTCCTATGGATTCTTACCAGTCATCCGGCTCTAAAGTAGGGATGAGAGCTGCTCATTCCTTTGCAGCCAGAAAGCAGAGAAAGAAGGAAAGAGCCAAGGACAAGAACACATCCTTCTTGGTTCTGACTCCACTAACCCATCTTTTCCACCCAGCTATACCCAAGCTCCAACTCTGAACATATGGAACTGTTTACAGGAAATGTTAGATGCAAAACAAAAAATCAACTTGCTTTTCGCTCCTTTTTAAATCAATGTAGGGCCTGCTTTACTTACTCCAGGAAACATTAACTTGTGAGAAATTGGTTGCCCAGGAGCCTTTGCCACATTGTGATATTCCCTGTCTTGAGGTCTCTTCTGAACTCCGGCTTTTGGTTGATTCCAACTTCTTTATGGCAATGATTAAAATTGATTATATTTTTAACCTTTTTATATAATATTTATGTTTAGGTGGAAGAACAGAATCACTGAGTAAAAGAAGAAAGCAGAGGTCCTGTCTGAATCAGTGACAATATTATACAAAATGATTTTGTGTGTGTACACAGTAAACATTAAAATTAAGTATTACATACAAATACAGGAAGCAAAACTTAGACTTGTAAAGTGGATTTATACAGTTAACCAATAAATTTCTCATACACTTTTATTACACTGTTTATTGATATTGAGCTTTCCAAGTACATATGAATTAAACATATATAAAAATCTTGTCACAATTGACTAATTTATATAATGCAATATTCTTGGATGAATTGAGTATGATAATATGTTCTTAGTTTATAGTGAACATCACTAGAATAATTTTCCATTGACAATGTGGAGTGGTAGGCAGAATAAATCTGTGAATATGATTACCGACCCAACAAAAGAACTCAGTCAAGTGGAAGACCCAATAGTATTATGGACTACTGGAATATTTTGAAATATTTTGCTGAGTTCACAGACTTGTAATATTTAAAATACAGAACTAAACAAAAAAAGGGAATACAGATAAATGTCCATTTTGTATCTGTGTATTAAAACTGGTTAGGATAGATATATAGCTACATTCTCGTAATTCAAGGAATAGAGGGATTTGTTCTAATAGTGTTTGTAAATAGGATATCATGTCTGCATC
>NDGM011185767.1:0-33463 GCA_002564305.1 Octomys mimax
GGGGCTTCCTATTGCCCATACACAGAACAATGTTAACCCAATTGGTGGGCTAATTTAGTCACATCTTTGATCCACGGTCGCATACCCTATCTAGCCACTTCCCTAGAACCCCACCTATGAATGTATGAGGCTTTAGGGTACTAGATACAAGCCATCATATCTTGGGTATCATCAGTGCACTAAACTGAAGAATAGATAAGGGCATGAATATCAGTAGCAAAGTCACAGAGGCAGGATATCAGGTATGTGTAGAATGAAATCTATCCTGAGTCTGGACTCTGGCCTCCTTTCCTTGGTGGAGAGTGGTGGAGGTCAGGCTAGGAAACTGGTCAGAGACAAAGTGTATTTGGAATGAAGTTGGAAAAATATGTAGGGACCTGGAGTAGAGACTGTAATAAGCGCATGCTTTCTCATTCCTGCAGATGTAAGAAGAGTCTATGTCCCAGCTTCTTTTGGTATTGGGTTGGAGCTATGTGACAGTTCTGAATAGTGGCCTGAGTGGTGGTAACTTCTGGCCTGAGGCAGTAAGGACACAGATTCCCTCTCTAGGTCTCCCTTTTTTTGCAGTGGCTATGATTACCACATGCTGATACTGCCAAGCTGTAGGATAAATAGAATCTGGGATTTCTGAGCCACTGCATAGACAAGGCTACTTTAGTATATTTTCTCTGAGGGACAAATATGTCCTTGATATGCTGGCCACTGAGAATGTAGTGTTCATATGTTACTATACTGTATTTTGCTCTATCCCGAAAAATGTATGACCTGATTGCTAGACTCCTTTTCTCCTTTTTTGCTGATCCAGTAGTCTTTGTGGTAGTCCAAAACTGTTATCTCAGCAGTAGAAATGGTCCTGGCAAGAAGACCTGGTCAGAGAGACTAGAATACAAAGTCAGATTGGATGTGAAATTCATTTTGAGATATTTGATGTGGCTCAAGCTGCATAGTTTGCACGATTGCTGACAGAGAGGCTTACTTTCTGTATTAAGACACCAAAGGCAGTAGGAAGAAAAATCGGTGGTTTCATTTTAATCTTCTGTTTTTTGAAAATTAGGGGCACACTTTGCGTGAAATTATTCCGCATGTTGATGTTTTTCCATCCACCAATATGTCACAGACATTTTCCCTCCTCATTCTATTTAGTGGGTGCTCATGCTCCTATAGAATGAGTGCTCCATTCTTTCTTTTTTTATGTGTTTAGTACAAGGCCTACAGGCTCTCACTACACAGGTTGGACTCGGAGTTTTCCTCCTATTTTTCAGCCTCCCAAGTGCTGGGATTACAGGCGTGTGCCACCACACCCAGTCTCAGTTGCCTTCCCAGTGTGCCCTGGGGGCGGGGCCAGCACCACACTTAATACACTGAGCTATCCGGCTGGTCTTCAGTTCTTTCTTAAGGGATGCTTTAAATGGACCATTTTGTTTGATTTTTATTTTTCACATCTCTATTTGTCTATCTGTCTATCTATCATCTATCTATCTATCTATCTATCTATCTGTAATGAATGGCATTGCACATATTCCCTTGAATGCATGTCCAAATGTTTCTGTAGTGAAATATCTGGGTCAAGGGAACTAGCCTTTTTCATTTGGATAGGAATTGGCAAATTGCTGTCCAAGGGATTGTGATAATTTACACACTGGAGAATGGTGAGATTTAATGGACTTATTCCTTCAAGAAACTCAGTCTTTGCCCTCTAGTCAGGTCTGAGTTGCAGCCACTGACCTTTGAAATATATGTTTGACTTAACTCTTTTCATTCAATCTTGGGCTCAGGTCCTTCACAAGTGTCCCTTCAACCCATAGGTGTTCCCCCTTCACAAAGCTTACACTTAAGCCCTGAAAAATGGGAGGATTTAATCCAGTCTCTATCAGATTTAAATCAGAACATTTTTCCCCTTTTGCCATTTTAAATTACCTCTCAGTTCAGCTCCAGACTGAGTAATTCAGAGTTAATGGGATATGAAAGTCATGGTCCGTGGCATGATTGTGGGTATCTAGCCAGAGGCGAGCAAGATTTATTCTGTTGGAACCCAACTGGGTTGAGAAGGGTGATAAATCAGCAGGGCTATTGCTAGCTCCCCTTATGCTGCGAGATTCATTCCAGTTTATCAGAATAATCATCTCAGGCCCAAGACAAGAGATAAACAGCCAAATTCAAAGTCCCACTATGTGGTAAGAAGAAGACATGTATTTTGAAAATCTTTTACTAGAAATGTGTGGATGGGATTGGAGGACATGTTACTTGTCTAACTGTAATTCAGGGAAGTGTTCCAGTCTGTGTTTTCTAAGGAACAGGCTTGGATTTTGTGCTCCCGAACACTGCTGGCTTGAGGCTGCTGGTCTTTCTGAGCATGTGGTATAAAAAGTCTTTGGAATCACATGCTGATCCATGGTAGCCTATCACCCAAGTGCAAGGGTGCCCTTCTCTGTGACTTGGTCACCTCTCTACCCATCATTGAAGCTCTTGTCTTTAGTCATTCTATTGATATCTCAAGAAGTTCCTGAGAGAATGCCGTGTTGGTTTTGTTGTCATTTTCTAGCATTATGGCTTGTGTTTAGATGTCCCCCCAAAGCCTCATGAAGTCATGAGCGGGGCTTTTTCAGAGGTGGCTGGTTTTAGTGTTTGTGATGCTGAGATTGATTCATGGTGCAATGCTAGGATTAAGGGTGTGCTACCTACCCTAAGATATAAGAGATAGAAAGAGCTACAGCCTCACCCTTTGCTTGTTTTGCTACCTCCTAGCTGCCATGAGCTGTGTCTCTTCTGCGATGCCACTCCGTCATATGCCCTCTGCCTTGAACCCAGCCAACCATGGACGGAAACATCTATAAACTTTAAGCCAAATAAACCTTTCCTTCTTTAACTTTGGGTGTCAGGTATTTTGACGCATCAGTGAGAAAAGTAACTAAGGCATCTAGATTTTCTCTTGACCTTAGAGAGAGACATCACTGTGACAATACCATGCCATAGAACACATGGAACAAAAGTTACAAACAGATTAATATCATTCAAGCCCAGACTCAGCTGCTCTGCTGAGTCCATTCTAATTTTATCCCCCAAACCATTTGGTAGAGTTGGTACTATTGCTATATCCACTTAGTAAATAAGAAAAACATTACTGAGGTAGGTCTTAATAACTTGCTCAAGTTCACAGACCTAATCATTGACCACAAAGCTCATATTAGCTACTTCTATGCATATATGTACATAAATACCATTTACACAAATACATGTGCATTCAGATATGTGAATTCATGACTTTAGATAAACACATGCACATGTACACACACATATATGTGTATGTTTGGGGAGAAGGTTTAACAAATAACAAATGACTGAGATTTGTGATTGTTAGCATGAGTCAAAAGTCTGAGATTCTTAGTATCCTGAAGCTTCCTCAGATCATTTACTGTAGAATATAGTGTTGCATAGAAAATAATAACATTGTAGGGTTATGTGAATTGTTCTCTAGGGAAGGCAGCGGGCTGTGTCCTGTGAGACCATTCAGAATACACTTTTAGTTTGGAATTGGATTATGCTACCAGAATTGTTTGCCAGTGTGTTTCAGAGCGAGGAGCAGGGCCATCTTTTGGGCAGATGGACATTAACTGAGATCATGATATTGAGCTATGGTCTTGCTGTACAACATCACCATGATAGGCATTTTCTCTGATATTGGATTCATGTAGGAATGTCTGATCTTGGAGCAAAGGAGATGGCCCTATGTCATCTAAGGGCATCAAGTTGAAATATAAAGCTGATTTGGCTGGTGGAACTGCAGGATCCTTGAAATTTACTGACCATGTAGGCGTTTCCACATGGGACAGGCATCTGATCAGGTTATAGACTTGACCTTCAAATCAGCGGGCCGTGTTCTATTCTGTTTCTGCTTTTGTCTTTTGATCCAATTCCTGTTAATTTTCTAGATGCATTTCATAAAGAGAAATCTTATTTTCCTTTTTAAGTTTGTGAGGGATTATTTTATTCCATTCCTTGCATATACAACACAGTCATTTCAGAAGATGCTGTTGATGTCCGATCAGCCTGTCCTGGGGGTCACCTTCAAATAGATCTTATGTACAATAAAGGCTTTCAACAATCTCTCTCTCTCTCCCTTAAGATGTTCCATGGAATATAGTCAACCCTCAAACAGGATAGAATAGAAGTTTAAGGAAATTGTCCTTTGGGTGTAGCCCTCAACCCATGAGAGTTTAAAGACCCAACCTTCTTGCTTCTCAGTGGGGCAGCCCTGAGGTGTATATTCCGCTGTTTTTCAGAGGATCCTCAGTAGGAATGGACCTCAGTTGCTCACAATGCTGGCATGAACATTTTATTGACTTCCTTCTCTTCCCCTTCTCACTGTCCAACTGCCTCCTGGTACTTCCTTGAATCAACTATGTGCACCTTGTCTCAGGTTCTGCTCTCAAGGGAACTCTGACTAATGAGCTACTTTCAAGCTTTATCCAGGAACATTTTCCATAACCTTCTTTTTATCCAATCTCTTGTTTTGACAGCCTTCGAGAAGTGCTTGATCCCAGAGTTAAAAGCATAAGCATCAAAGTCAAACATTGGAGGCTGAATAGTGGCTTAGATCACTTATTGACTAAGTGACCTTGGGAAAATTACTCTCTAAACCTCATTAATCTTTCAAACAATGCAGATAGCAAATACATAACTTAGGGTTGTCAGAAAGAATCAATGAGATAATGCATACAAAGGGTTCAAGCTCAGCCTGGCAATTAGTAGGTGCTCAATAATGTCAGACAGGTCCCCATGTCTCTCTGAGCAGAGGCTGTTATCTTTCACCTGTGCTACAAGCAGATCAGGCCCCTTCTGTCCAAGCTGCTTGGCCCGACGGGGCATGGGTGAGTGATGAACATGGGTCTGAACAGCCAGAATGAGTCCTGCTGACCTGAAGGTGGGATAGGCCCTCCCATCACCATGGCCAACTTTGCTTCTCCTTTGACTCTTCTGTTTACAGCCACCATTGACATCCCAAAGCAGCACTTTGTTTTTCTAGCTTTGCAGTTTTCCTTACCTGATTCCACCCTTCTGGGATGCTTTCTCTCTCCCCACCCATGTTGGTGAGCCCCTCTGCCCCAGGCTTTCATAGGGTAGTATAGATGAAGATGCACCTCAGACTCACCAGGAGACATTTTTGAAGCACGTATGTGTACAGCTCACCATCAGAAACTGAGTAGATCCAGGGAGGGGCACAGGTGCGTCTTGTCTATATTGATAAAATAACACATAGAGTGGGGGAGCTATGAGTTCATTAAAAAAGTCCAAGTGACAACACCAAACAGATTCATCGACCTGCGTAGTTTTGGGCAATCTACTCAGCTTCTTTATACTTCATTTGCTTCATCTGTCAAATGGGAATAATAATACCTATTTTACATGGTTGTTATAAGGCTTAGATGAGATGATAGACATGATGGTCAGGAAAAATTAGCTTTGAATTAAGCCATTTTTGAGTCCCCCAGCTAGAAATACCACATCTTCTTGCTCTCCCATCGTGTCTCCATTATGGCATTTAGCAGCATGGCTCTCTCAATAGGGTTATCTGTGCATGTTAGTTGCTCTCAGTCTTGAAAATACCTGCTGAGGGCTGGATACCAACAGGGACTTTGTATTATCTCTTATGTGTTCCTATAATACTTGGTATAATGTCACACATGGAACCTGCACTCAAATTATTTTTGTTGAATATAAAACCTTAAGATAACAAGTGTATGTAGTTATGTTAGGTACCTGCAATAATGTACTTTGAACAGGCTTTTGATTAGTGTTAGTGTCCAGGTAACAGTTTCCTACTGACAAGTACATTTGCAAATTGGCAGGAGAGAAATAACTATGTGTATAAAATTCTGTGTTTTGCTTATCAGATCTGGATAAAATCTTTTTGTTTCCTTGGAACTTCTGGTTGCCAGGCACCAATACCAACAGGGGTGGAGAGATTAGGCCACAGGGCTGTCCCTAGGCTGTACCCTTACTCTGAACCTGTTATGGATCCTCCTGGCTCTATAAGTCCAAGGGTGAGAACCTGGTCTATAGAAAGTATAGGGGTTTCTTGTTTTTGTTCTGCATTAGAGGCTCGTGAACTCTCCATTTGTATCTGGTGACTTGGCCTCAGTCGCCACGGAGAGCCTTTCTTCTGGCTCAGAGTTGCAGCTGTCCATTTAGCTTGAGGCTTGTATGGTGCCTTCATTAACACTTTTTTTAAAAAAGTATTTATTTATTTATTTGTTTATTTTATGTATTTGGTATAGGGTCTTACTATGCAGCTCCTCCTATTTTCAGCCTCCCCAGCTCTGAGATTACAGGTGTGTACCACTGTGCCTGGACTCTGTACTGGCTCAGTGTGCTTGGGGGTGGGACCAGCATGGTTATTTATTTATTTAATATAGGGTCTTGCTACACCATTTGGGCTTGTAGTGATCCTCTTTTCTTAGCCTCCCCAACCCGAGCATTACAGGTGTGTGCCACCACACCCAATTTCAGGGCCAGCACGGTGCATCTGGGGTTTTGGGCCTACATGGCCAGGGATTAATTTGGGACCTTGCTCTTGTCAGACAAGTGTTTAGACCACTGAGCTATCTCCCCAACACTCCTTCATTAACTCTCGAGCCACTTGGGACTGATTGTCCAGGCTGTCCATGTATGGAAGCTGAGCTGTAAAGGCAACTTCCCTTGTAAAACAGAAGGACCCAGTAAGCAGCCTTGGGTGACAGCATGTGGGAGGGTCTGGAGGTGAAGGTTGCTTATCAAAGGATCTTTCTAGAAGATGGGGATTGTTGCAGAAGTAAGGATTTGTCCTGGCCAAGGGGAGAAATGAGATGTATAGTTGGACTTCTAACAGTTTAAAAAAAATGTCCCCCTCTTTATTTTAATGAACATATGATATCTGCTCCCTGAGAGGGGCTGGGAAGGAAGGTACAAAGCTAGCAAAAGCAAAAAGAGATAAATGTAGTTTTCTATAATTTCACAATCTAGACGTTAGCACTTTGACACAGGCATGAACCTATATACAACTATCTAACTCTATATCCATGATGCACATTGGCAGATATAGAATAGTATACAGATATAACATACATTGGCATAAGTAAAATATAATCCATGACAAATATATATATACATAAATATATATAATATAGAAAGTATGTATGTAATATATATATACACACAAATATATGTATATATATTACACATAGAGATAATTAACATATATCTATAATTTATACAGGTCTGGAAAGAAACCTATACAGTTTTGGCTGACTGATTTTGAACAATGTTTCCAAGTTAATTCAGTGGAGGAAAGAAACCTTCATCTTCAACCAGTAGTTCTTGTAGAACTGGTTAGCTATATGCAAAAGTGGAATTGGTCAGTAACCTCATTCTATATGTGAAAGTGAAGTAAAAATGAACCAACTGCATAAATATGAGATCTAAACCCACAAAGCTCTTAGAAGGAAACATAAGGAAACATCTTTTGACCTCTTTTACTTAGTACGTGTAATGGAGGCTCATCCACATTGCATAATCTACTCATATTTCATCCTTTTTTATTGCTAAATAATACTTTATTTTATAGAATAAATTTGAATTTGGCAGTAAAACTTTAAACATGATACTAAAAGCACAAGTAAAAGAGGAGAAAAATAGATATATGGAATACCATTAAAATTAAAAACTTTTATACAGCAAAAATATTATAAAGAAAGTGAAAAAAAAAGAAAGTGAAAACATAGCTTACAAATAGGAGAAATTATGTGCAAATCACTTATATGATGAGTTTAGGATCCACAATATATAAAGAACCCCCAAAACTCAATAACAAAACAAACAATGCAGTTATAAAGTAGGTAAAGTGCCCTAGTACACAATTCTCTAAAGATCTACAAATGATCCAACAAGCACACACAAAAATATACTCAACATCATAAGTTACTAGAGAAATGAAAACCAAAATTAAAATGAGGATCCATTGGAAAGGCTACAATTTTAAAAAAGGAAAATAATTGTAAAGTAACAAGAGTTACAAAGATGTGAAGAAATTGGAAATTTTGCACTTTGTGGGATTGTAGAACAGTCTAGTTGCTGTGGAAAAGTGGTTCTGACATTCTTCAAAAAGTGGAACATAGAATTGCTGTACGATATGTACACTTCCATTCCTAGATATATTTTCCAGAAAACCAAAATCAGATGTTAAACACAAATTTGTACATACATGTTCTTTATAGCAATATTCATAATAACCAAAAGATGGAAATAGATTACATGTATGTCAGCAGATGAATGGATAGGGGTAGGGGAGATGGCTCAGTAGAATAAGCTCTTGCCTGGCAAGCGCAAGGGCCTGAGTTCCATCCCTGGTTCCACCAAAAAAANAATGGAGTACAGATGAATGGATAAACAACTTGTGGCATATCCATACAGTGGATTGTCATTCCACTATAAAAAGGACTGAAATGCTGAGAAATGCTGCAACGTGGAAGAACCTCCAAAATATTCCACTGCATAATAGAAGCCACACACAGAAGGTTACATCTTGTATAATTTCATTTACACAATTGTTCAGAATAGACCAATATTTAGAGAGAGAAAGAAGATTAGGAGTGGATGTGGGAAATCACTGCTTAATAATGGACATGAGATTTTATTTTGGAGTGATGAAAATGGTTTGGAAGCAGATAGAATTGGAGATTGCATAGCACAGTAAATGCACTAAATGCGACTGAATTGTGAACTTTCAATTGGATAATTTTATGTTATGTGAATTTTACCTTAACAAATTGTTTAACAAAGCAAGCAAGCAAATAGAAAATACAATCTGGGAGATGTCATTGGTCACAAAAGGGAAGGTCATAAACGGGCAATGGTTTAGCCTTGCTTCCACTTGCAGACAAGTGGTGATGGGATCCAATAAGGAAAGAGCAAAACAGGCAGCACAGCTGGGGTAACCTGGACTGAGAAACCATTCCTATGTGGGCATGATCTTAGCCTGCCTTTTCTACTAGAATGTTACACAACTGCTTTTGGAAATTAAAAAAAAAAAAAAAAAAAAAGAAATGATTGTGTGTCTTATGTCTTTGCCTATACCCTCTTCTTGGTGAATCTTTTAAATTATTGTTAATCTGAAAAGCAAATAAAAGCAACATTACAACAGAGATCAAAAGGAGGTGAGGGGAGCCTGGTATCATGGGTAATCCCAGTACTGAGGCTGTGGTAAGAAGATCAGCAGTGAGAATCCGATCTGGACAACTTTTTGACTTAGTGAGATTCTGTCTAAAAAAAAATAATAATAATAAAAAGGGGCTAGGGATGTAGCTCAGTTGAAGGCTCAGTTTTATCTCTTGTACTGTGGAAAAAAAAAAAAAGGGTTTGGGGAGAAACCGTGTCCAAAAGAACAAGCACTTCAGCACTCACTAAGGTCCTGGGGCAGCGACTTGTTTGATGTATTCTAGGCACTTAAAGAGGTCAGGGTGGCTGGACCAAAGCTCATGTGAAGGAGGGAGCAGGAGGTCCTGGAGGTGTGTTGGGTAAGGCCTCATGGGCCGCTTATGAAGACTGGCTTGGTTGAAGAAATAAGGGAAGCCAGTAGACAGTCTGAATTGAGGAATGACCTCATAGAGAATGGAATGTAGGTGATTATACAAGTGACTGATTAATGACATGTGTAACAAGAGCTGCGGGGGGGGAGAGGGAAGGATATACTGAGAGTACAGAACAGTAGGTTATGATTTGTCTTTTATGGGAGAGTGGGAGAGCTCAGTTATGGTCTGGATAGTACTTTGGGTCCAGGGCAAATAAAAGTTATCAAAGGGATTTGAGCAGAAGTATGAGAAAGCAACCATGCCTTGCTGAACATAATCCCCACTAGGAGGTTGCTCTGGCAATTTTCCTTCGGTGGGTAGCCTGAAGCATTTATCTGGTGGTCAGCAAAGGGCTGCAGGGGCCTGGGGAGAGCTCACTGTGCTTGCCCAGCCTTGATGGGAATGGAAAAAAACTGCAAGGCCACCTAGAAAAGCCTCAGGATACTCTGGGACTGTCACTCAAGATGTGTTAGGTCCTTGAGGCCCTGTGTGGCTCTAATTGAAATCCTCTCTGTCACTGATATGTCAAGAGAGAGATGGTTCTGTCCCTAATGAAGCATTGGATGAAAGTTTGACAGCTCCAAGTGGGAACAGTTTGACACTTTAATGACTCAGTGACAGAGCTAGCTACACCCCCCAGTGTGCTGGGTCTTCTGGCCTGGCCTGTGCATCCGGGCAAGTCTGTGGTCAGAGACCTTGCAACATGTGATGCATATGTCTACCCACTCTTCCTTGAGTGCTCTGGATCAGTCAGGGTCAGTGGGATGCAGACAATACACTCTAATTAGGTTAATTCAAGGAAGAGTTAATAAAACAGCTATTTACAAAAGGCACGGCCAAGGTGCTGGGAACCCTTATGGCTAAAAAACAGGACCCAAAGCTAAAACAGTTTTGTTGCCTTCCTTCCCAGACATGGAGCCTGGAGGAAATACCAGATCCAGAAGCCTGGGTGGGGAGTCACATGTAGAGCAGGCTGAGAAGAAGAGTTGGGCATTCTGTTAGGGGGCAGAGCTATATCCCTCACATTCTTGCAGAGAGGGGGCTAGAGGAATAAATACCTCGAGTGTACTTTCTTCCTTTCTCTGCTCCCTTGCCTAAATGCCCTTCTGGCCAGACCAAACAAGAAGCAGAGGTTAGGGGAGCCTGCTGGTGTGATCTATCTAGGCAGAGGAGAGTGCTGAGGGACCTGAAGCACAAATGAAAAGTGTTCATGTTCTTTTGGGCAGGCTCTGTCCCAGGAACAGGTTCAAAGATAGATCAGACATGGCCTCTGTCTTCAAGGGCTTTCAGTGACATCAGAGAAGAGCAATCTTGATAAACACAGTGGGATTAGGGTTGAACAGAGGGATGAACAAATTGCTTGGGCTTTCTCATGATACAGAGCAAAATGGCAGGAAGAAGACATGAAGGTAGGGATGGGCGACTCCTGACTGTAGCTCCTTCCACAGTGGGTGATATACTTGCAACATGTTTACATTTGACGGCAATGAGAGTTTTCAGACATAAAGATTACAGTGCAGCCTCATAGCCTTGCTGCAGAGATTAGATGAGATACTGGATGCATGTAGACTGCCTAGCGCAGCGCTCGACATCCTCCAGGTAGCTTCCAGTGAGCACCCCATCACTGCTCCTTTCTTCCTTCACCAAGGTAGACCAGTAACCTCACCTGAGTTAACAAGCCAGATAGATAGATCACATGACATGTCCACTTGGGGATTCTGATCTACTTGGCTTCTTTCATTTATTAGGGGTTTGTTCTATACCAAACACTGTGTTTTATACTTATAATCTTAGCAGCAACTTTTGGGTGGAATAAACTGATAATATTGCTTATGCATTTTTCTCTCTTGCTTCTTATGATGGTTTAAAATCATGTCTGCAAGTATTCTGACCATAGAGAGTTTGGATCTGTTCCCTGTCATTCAATCTGGGCTGACTTTTCTGAATTACTTGTCACAAGAGGCATGTAATGGAGTTGATGCTGTGTAGCTTCAAAGGCAAGATCAGAAATGGGCCTATCATTGCTTCTGTATAGGTTCTTGAAATGTTCACTCTGGGGAAGCCAAGCATCGTACAATAAGTTGACTGTCCTACACTGATGCTGCCATGCTGGAGAGGCCATATATGTATGTATTTTGATAGCTCAGTAGCTTCTAACATTAAGTGCCAGCTATATCCAGTGGAGATTTCAGATGGCCCAAACCCAGTGACCACTTGACTATAACCACAACAGAGTCCAAGTAAGAATAGCCCAGCTGAGCCCTCCCTAAAATCCTGACTCAATAAAAATGAGTGATTAATGGTTGGTTGGGCCTCCAAGTCTGGGAGTAAGTTTTTACACATCAGTAATAATTGGAACACATTTCCACTATTTCCATGGTTTCCTACTTCATGCTACAGACTTTGAATTTGGCTGTGTGACTTATTTTGGATCCTGGGATGAGAACAAATGCAATATAACTTACGTTTAGCTGAAAGCTTCAGATGTGCTCAGGGTGACTGGCCACAGGAGGGTCATACTCCAGATAATTGCTTCCTTTCATCCTAAAATGAGAGGCATGTGGAAAAGACCTGAACTCAGCCTGCAGCCTGAGGCAGAGCTGCCTCAGTCCACTTACAGGCCTGAGAATGAGAGACAAACACTAGGGGAAAATCATTGAGTTTTGGGGGTTTTATCCAGCAATAGATAGTTTTCTTCAGCAGTGGATGACTAAAATAAGGTATGTGAATAGCACTGTGAGCATTTCTCAGATGGCGAAACTGACACATACAAAACTGAAATAAATTGTTTCAGTCATACCTAGTAGGGGATGGAGTATGCACAGGAATTCCCTTTTACCGATGTGTACAGGGAAGCATTTGCACTAATGTAGTTTTCATAGGCTCAAATGTGTCTCCAACATGCCTGGTCAGTCCCGGGACCAGACATCTACAGTAACTTCAATTCCTGGAAAAGCCGAGGACATTGTATGAAGTATCTATTCAACAAAAGCCTCTTTTTCAAGTTCTCAAGCTTCAACCCTGAAATGCCATCTGTGTTATGTATTATCTCACTGGAGCACAGAGGAGACAGCCAGGTGTTCCGAAGTGGAGAGAAACTGTTATGGTATAAATATATGAGGAAATTGGCCAGCACCTGCTTCTTTCATCCTTCTCTGGTCTTACAGGTAGTGCATTTTGGAAAATGTTATCATGTTGTCAATTTGTAAATTTTTTTTTTTTACATTTATAGTTAGAGAAAACTATGTGCTAACCAGTATGCTTGGCTATGTGGTTGAATACATGTGAGAGAGAGAGTGTGTGTGTGTGTGTGTGTGTGTGTGTTTGTGTGTGTGTCTGTTGAACCATAAAGAACCTATTTGGGGATAGTGAGGACTACTGTGTCTGGATTTTGAATTGTACAACCCTGGCTTTAAATGTGACTCTTCTCATTGCGTACCATTTGGCAAGTTTTGTAACAGCTCTTAGGGTTAGCTCCTCATCCCATACACAGAGGACAGTAATACCCGATTAAGGATTGGGCTTGACCTCAGTGAAGGAATACGCAAGTGCATCTGCCATCTTCTAGGGTTTAAACAACATTTATAGCCTTTTCCTTTCCTGTCACCTCTTGTGAACCATCACTCCAAAGTGCAGATCACCTGACTGGATAACATCCTGTGGATTCTGGTGGTGTCTGGGGAGCTCCCCTATTTAGGATGAAGCTACAGGGAGCTCCTTTGACCCTTAGGCGCTGTCATGCGGTTTTGTATCTCAGCTCAAATGTCCTGTCCTTGGGGAGCTTTCCCAGCTGCTTTCACCACCATTGTAATCACAAACATTTCTCTTTAAGCGAGAGCTTACCATGTGTAATTCAATTTGTAATTTATGCTTACTTACATAATTCCTTGATTAACAGCTGTCTACTCCATATTTTATGAGGGCATCAGAGGCCAAGGCTTGTTTGTCATGTGCCATCTTGTGCCTTGCACTCAGCATGGAGAATGGCCTAAATTCTTTAAGTGGTCCATAGTGCTGTCAAATGAATGAGTGAATGAGCGCTGCTTTTATTACTTGGAAAGCTCTGCTCCTGTCCCTCAGTTTTCTGGTTTTTCCAGGTTAACTTTCTAACTTGCCTTTTGGTAGATCCTCAGGCTTCTAGCTGAAAGACAAATGTCATTTTCCTTTGGCTCCGAAATTAGGATCAGTGGAAATGGTTAAGTTTGAGTAAGGTGAACCAGGAAGTAGGGAGGCCAGGCTACTAGAATAATAAAGGCATGGTCAAAAGACCATAGGTAGATGTCCAACAATGGCAGCGTTGGTAGCGGGGATCAGAGTCAGGGGCAAAGCCGAAAGGTGTTACAGAAATGGCTGTACTTGTGTGTGGTGAAGGCAGAAGATGGGTTTGCAGACATCAGCATCTCTAATTGTCCAGCTTCACAGGAAGGACAGCACCTGATGGCATCTGCAGCCACGATGGGCATCCCAGTCTGCTCCTACAAGGATGGGCTCTTTCATTTGTCTGTTTCTGCACAGCCATTTCGTCTGTCAGAAAAGCCCTGTTCTCTTTTATCTAGAAAATTTGTGTTCTTTCTCTATAACATGGCTCAAAATACTTTTCTAGCTTCCCAGGAGAGGCTGTTGCTGGCTCTGGGCTGCTGCTGCTGCATTCAATCAAGGTTTTTCTGCATCACACGTCATGCCAGGTTGTGTGCCCGTTTGCCCCATCATGGTGAGTTCTTTGGAAGCAGTTTGTAATGCCCTTCTTCTTCCCTTCCCTTTCCCAAGCCTGCCTTCCTCTCTGCCCTTCCCTTTTCCTTTCCTTCTTTCCTAGTCAAGTCAAGTACTTGTAACATGTGCACTATCAGTGCCAGAACCACAAGGAGAAATGGGAAAGGTGGAGCAGGGGAGGTGCCCTTTGGCTTGGCTGATGGCATCCTTAGCTGGAATCAGGTGGCAGGGAGAATGGGGTGTCATTAAAAGAAAAAAAAAAAGTCCTTTCATTTGTGATGAGGTGAGACCTTCAGTTTGCATCTTTTGACCTGAGCCATTTGGCTTCCTGACACAGTGTAGTTCACAATGTCTATCTTCAGGTGACTGTGAGTTCAGTTGCTTGCATCATATTGACAGGGCAAGAAGACCAGAAAGCAGGCTTAAAAATGGGGCTGGGGAGATAGCTCAGTAGAATAAGTGCTTCTCTGGCAAGCCCAAGGGCCTGAGTTCAACCCCCATTTCTGCCCAAAAACAATAAAGCCCTGTTGCACATGGGTTTCTTTTTCACAACTGTGTTACTTATGGCCAAGATGAGATGACAGTGGGCGCTGTGCTGCTGGCCTCTGCTACACCCCTCTACAGTGCCAAGGATTGATGAAGGAGGGCACCCACCAGGGTGCTGCAGTGAAGTCTCACTTGCTGATAGCATCATTCTTGCATAGCCACTCAATTGGATCATTGAGACTGAGCTTAGTGATGGAAGTGGGGATCTTCACATAACACAGAAAATGCTGTCAGCTACCCCTGATTTCAGCCCTGGGATTTTTGATCATCTTGCCTCTTAGAACCCGGTGGTGAAGCCTTGGGATCTGATCCCTAACCACCCAGAAATTTTTCTTTTGGTTCTTATCTGCTCTTGGAAATATAATTTCTGGGCCAGCCAAATAGCTCAGCGGATTAAAGCACCTGGAAGCAGGCGCAGGGGTTGGGAGTTTGATCCCCAGGCCTGCCATGCCAGCCCTGCCCCTGGTGCATGTTGAGATGGCAATTGAGACTGGGCGTGGTGGTGCACGCCTGGAATCCCAGCTCTTGGGAGGCTGTAAACAGGTGGATCACTAGAAGTCTGACCTAGCAGTGAGATCTTGAACACCCTGTAGACCCTTCTCTAAAATAAAAAAAAAAAAGGAAATATAATTTCTCCACTGTATCTCAGTTTCCTTGTCTGTAAAATGGAGATCAGTACATCAACTGAATATGTGGTATATGATATATACATCTTATTTAAAGAAATGCCTGTCACATGGCAAATGTGATAACATGTGTTAGCAGTTAGTATACTACTCTACTGCTATTCTTGGTATTTTCATTCATTTTTTTACTTTGGATACTGACGCTGTTCTTCAGTCGATCTTGGTAATCCTTACATGTCCTCTTTATTAAGATCTCACCACAGTGTCATGTTCTCAGGAGGCCTTTCCTGATCCTCAACCTCAACCAATATTCACACCCTGCTACTCTCAGAATTCTTTATTCCGTTGTGACATGTCCTGTCTCTACATCCTTTCACTGTGCTCTGTAGAGCACAGCATCAGTTATGACTATTACTTGTTGAATGTCTTTATAGCGCATCTTTTGCATTGTCCCAAGCCTCTGTGAGCTTGGTTTCAACAATGGAGTCCCTGAGAAGGGTGAAATTAATTTTAAAAATTTCCCTGTCTCAAAAAAAAAAAAAAAAACACAAAAAAACACAAAAAAACAAAACACAACACTGCAGAGGTAGGTCAGTGTGAAGGCTCTGGCTTCAACCCCCAGTGCGCTCCACAATTCTTAGTGCATAAATATAGAAGTGGATTTTGTTTTGACATATTTGTCCATGAATATAACATTCTTTGGTTATTTACAGCACCCTATTTCTCCTTTCCTTTCCTCCCCCTCCTCTGATCTTCACCTCTAACAGCTTTCCTTCCACTTTTTGTCATCCTTCCTTTTTAATTCTGATTTTGCTTTTTTTTTTTTTTTTTTTTTTTAACTCCATAGAGGAGGGAAAATACACATTTTTTGACCTTGATTTTTTAAGTCTTATTTCACTTACCATGATGGTCTCCAGCACCATCCATATCCCTCCAAATGATGTGATTTAAGTTTTCTTCATGGCTGAATAAGCATCCATTAGATCCATACCCGCTACTTTTTCCTCTGTCCGTCCATCTGTTGAGAGGCACTTGGGGTATTTCCTGTGGTGAATTGCACCACAAAAAATGTAGGTACGCAGGTATCACTGTAGTATACCACCTTTAACTTTTTTGGGAATATATTGAGGAGTGAAACAGCTGTATCAAATGATACCTCTACTGTCAGTATTTTAAGGAAATTCCACACTTATTTCCATAAAGTGGCGCCACTAGTTTACTGTCCCACCCACAGTGTGGAGCATTCCTCTGAAATTAGTTTTTGACACTCACTGTACTGTTTTGCTTCCACCCCTGGATGGAGCCCTCATTGCACTTTTCTAGTGCATATGTTTTTTTGTTTTGTTTTTACATCCCGGATATAATATATCATACTAAAGAGTGAGTGACTGATGTAGATTTAAACTACTACATTCCTTTAAAAGACCAAAGCCTAGGTTATTCTGTTTGTTTTCCTTCAAGAAAAGATGATGCAGGGGTAAGAGCTGAAGGTCCTGATTCCAGTTTTAATTAACTGCATGATGTTAGAGCAGACATTTAATCTCTCAAGACACTGGTAGCATTATTTTTAGATGAATCTGCTTCCCATGTAGAGATAGATGCTTTGGGTGTCAAATGCAAACTCAATGTCTGAAAATAAAAAAAGCTTACTGCATAAGCCATTATCCTTGTTTATAATAAGACTGAAGTGAATGACATGTTGAATATGGGTCAGCAACTTGCCTCTGGGGACTTGCTGTCTCCCTGTGTCTCTACTCACCACACAGACCCATGGGCTGCCTAAAATATGCCCCAGTGCACCTACTCTCGCCCATCCCTATCCTTCCCTATGCCACCACTTTCACTATGGCTTGGACATGAAACTCCAGGTTCCACTAACTTAGAGACATAGGCTGCTGTGGTTGATGTTGTAAGTTTCAAAGTCAACACTTTCTTCAGTTCTGAGGGCTTCTTTCCATTCACTCTGTCCACTCTGCATTTTCCTCATCCATGGTTTGTGTATAGGTGTCCCCCCAAAGCCTTATGTAGTCATTGGGTGGCTTCTGGAGTTTGTGATTGGTTAACATGGTGTGGGTGCTGCACCTCTGCTGGGGTAGGTAATTTGCAGTACAACGTGAGGAGGGGAGAGAGGCTAACTAGCTACCTGAGCTTTACTTTTTGCTTTTTGCTGCTGCCATGAAAGTTTGCTCTCTGCCATGTGCCACTCTGCTTTGGAGCAAGCTGAGTATGGACTGAAACCTCCATTAACTGTGAGCAAAATAAACCTTTCCTTCCTTCATTTTAGGTGTTGGGCATTTTGTCCCAGCAACAAGAGAAGAGTGACCGAGACACCTCTCCAGGTTCCTAAGAAGTTCTTTGCATATTCTTCCTCTTTCTATTCTGGACCCAATTTTAGCTAGATTTTGTCTGAGCTCCTGCTTCTGAGAGCCAGTATTTCCTATAAGTCAGACAGCTCTTGTGCTATCTTTCGCATTCTCCGTGTGTACCACTTTTTGTGTTCATGAGTATCCACCGCAAATGTGACGGAGACACAGAACAGGTTTAGCACAGGTGTGCTCAACCCACACTCTTCCTGGTGAAGCTAGTATTACTGTTTGTTAGGAGTGTTTGACTGCCTGGGTACCCATCTTGGCTGGTGCTTTCTAGCTCTGACCTTGAATAATTCACCTCACCTCTTTGTGCTTCAATTTATTCATCTGCAAAATGGAGAGTACAGAGCCTACCTAAAAAGTTTTTATGAGGATTAAGATGGATTTGTTCACATAGAGCACCTGCTAGAGAGTAAGTGCTCAGGGAATGTGGATATTATCATTAAGGAACAGTCATTGTTTTTTTGTTGGCAAACTCTAGTCAAAGGTGACCAAAATTTGAGCTGGGTGCCTACGTAAGGTCCCTTTCTCATAAGACAAGTGGTGGAAAATCTATGGCACACGTGCTGCCACAGGCTTTTGTGCCATTGAAAGCTCTAAAAGGTTCACCACATCTCTATACCATCTCTATACTTTTCAGGATGTTTCCAAGAGCTTGGTGTGTGCATGGGAATAGTTAGCCCATTCTCTTCACTTCATCCTGTATTCACCATGTACCTCTATAGCTCTGCCAGTAGGGGTAGATTCAGATCTCTGCCCTTAGAGTTGAGATTTACCTGAGTGATTTGTTTTGGACTAAGGGAGTATGAGCAATACTATGCTAGCTCTGAGCCTAAGGCTGTAAAGTGCTTTTGTTGTTTTGCTTGTCTTTCTTTCCTGCTGTCATCTGAAGAAGACACACTGTGGTTAGTTGGCCAGTCTGAGGAAGATCCTAGTATACCACTTAAAGTTTACACTGTTAGGCTTGTTCCTATCTTTCCCTTTTATAGCCTTTTATCAGGGTAGCCATATTTTGGGGAAAAGGAAACAACCAGACATTTGGGTACTTCTGGACAGTCATTCTGAACTAACACTGATTCCAGGAGATCTGAAAGATCATTGTGGCCCTCCAGTAAGAGTAGGAACTTATGGAGATCAGGTGATCAATGGAGTTTTAGTCAAGGAGTGACTCACAGTGGATTCTGTAGGTCATGAAATCCATCTTATAGGCATTTATCCAGTTCTAGGATGCATAATTGGGATAGATATATGTGGTACTTGGTGGAATCCTCATACTGATTCCCTAATCTGTGAAATGAGGGAGGAAAAGCCTAATAGAAGCCATTAGTGTTAGCTCTATCTGGGAAAACAGTTAATACAAATAATATCACATCCCTGGAAGTGTTACAGAGGTTAATGCCATCATCAAGGACTTGAAAGATGTAAGGTTGGTGATTCCCACCACATCCCCTTTTAATTTTCCTATTTAGCCTATGTAGAAAATGGGTGTGTGTTGGAGAATGATAAGTTACCATAAACTCAATCAAGTGCTGATTCCCGCTGCAGCATCTGAAGCAGATGTGCTTTCCTTGCTTGAGGATATTGACACATCTGGTATCTGGTGTGCAGCTATTGATTAGGCAAATACTTCTTTTTCATATTATCTACAAGGCCCACCAGAAGCAATTTGCTTTTAGTTAGCAAGGCCAGCAGTCCTATTTACTGTCAAACTTCAGGGTATAGCAACTCTCTAGCTTTGTGTCACAGCTTAATTAACAGGGATCTTGATTGTCTCTCTTCCACAAGGTATCACACTGGTTCATTATATTGACGCCGTTATACTGATTTAACCAAGTGAGCAAGAGGTAGTAACCAAAGCATTTGCTTGTCAGAAGATGGGAAATAAATTCAACTAAAATTCAAAGGTCCTGCACTACAGTGAAAATTCTGAGAGTCCTAATATGAAGGATAAGTTGTTGCATCAGGCATCTCTATAACCCGGAGACATAGTTCCTAGAGAGCCTATTTGGATTTTGGAGGTAACACAATCTTGTACTTGACTATGGTACTCTTGCCCATTTACTGGGTGACTCCAAGCTGCTAGTTTTTAGTAGGGCCTAGAAGACAAGGAGGTTCTGAACAGATCCAGACTGTTGTACATGCTGCTCTTCCACTTGGGATGTATGAGCCAATAGATCCAATAATACTGGACATGTCAGTGGCAGATAGGGGTGCTGTTTAGAGCCCCTGGAAGGCTCCCATAGTTGAATCGCAGTGGAGGTCCTTAAGCTTTTAGAGCATGGCTCTCTCATTATCTGTAAACAACTACTTTGTATTTGAGAAGCAACTCTAGGCCTACTACTACTGGATCTCAGTGGACACTGAATGCTTGACCATGAGACACCAGGTCGACATGTGACATGAGCTGCCCTCATGAACTTGGTGCTTTCTGATCCACTGAGTCATAAAGTTGGACAGACATAGTAATAGTGCAATATCAAATGGAAGAGATAGCTATGTGATCACACTTGAGCAGGTCCTGAAGTTACAAGTAAGTTCCACGAACAAGTGGTCTAGATGTCCATGGTTCTCATTGCTTCTCTACTGTTCTCTGTCTCCAGCATCCACCTAAGGCCTCATGGGATGTACCATGGGATAGTGCGCTATCTTGGAGTCTAAGGTCATAGGTGCTTGAGTATTTTGCTTACTTTTTTTTTTATCTCTGTGCCGTCATCATGAGAAGGGCACATTGTGGTTGGTTAGCCAATCTAAGAAAGAGGAGAAACCTGGGAAGCACTGCAGCTGACCTGTACCTGACCTTCAGCTTAGGGCTGCCTACTGATGCACATGCAAGTCCAGCCAAAAATCATCAGAACCACCAGCCAAACCACATGCGCCTGTGAAAGTACATGCTTATTGTTGTAGGCTATTGAATTTTGTGCTTGGTTGTTAGGTAATTATAGCTGACTGATACACCTGGTGAATGATGGGAAATTGCCACATTAGTGACCTGACATGGACACCCCCACAAAGCCAATTGGAGACCATTGGAGAATGGAGACAGACTAGGTGGAAACTCTTTTTGTAAAAATTAATCAAGTCAGCTTTTAGTGCTGTCGCTGCTGTTCCAATTGCCAGTCCCTCCTCAGTCACTGCCCTTCTTGTTGCCAGGCCAGACCTAAGCCTTGTCTTTCTCTGCAGTGCTGTTAGGTATAAGAAAGACAGAAAAGACAAGAGGAACCAGCAGATGGTCTCTCCTGTTTGGACTGAAGAAGCAGGGCACCTTGCTGCTCACAGTACACAAATGGAGAGAGGAGAGGATGCCAGTTTGTTTGCAGTGAGGAACTGGGCCTTGGGTTGCTTGCTGTTCCTGATGCTTATCTCAGAGAGAAAAAAATCCATCTATTTTATTTATTTTTTAGTAGTATGGATAGAACCTAGGACCCTGAGAATGTGGGGTGAATGCTCTACCACTGTGCTACATTCTCAACCTCCAAATCCACTTATTTGACAGTGTAATGACTCTCACCAGACTGAGGCCCAATCAGCACTGTAGAGGATAGTTCAGGGATGTAATAGTCCCTCTCCTTGAAGTTGAACTTAAGTCAGGAAGGAGAGGTGGTGAGTCTGAAGCTAAGCCTTCCAACCTTATTTCTCTACCTCATCTATTTCTCACCAAAATGTTACGCTTATTTGTTTCATGTAGTACTTGTGTTTACCTGAAGACAAATAGTATATTTATTAGTCTATTTGCCCATATCTGTCATCCACCACTAAAGTACAAGCTCCATGAGGGCAATGAGTTTGTTCATTTTCCTTTTAGCTGTATACCCATGGCTTAAAATAATAGACAGCACTGTGTAAGTGATCATTAAGTATTTGCTAGATGAATAAATGAACTTGTGCAATGGCCCATGCCAGCACACTTCAGCCTGCTTGCTATTTGCTCCTTGTTCTCTTATCTTCTTCTAGTACATCCCCATTCATGGTTTCAAGGTCTAGAAGTCCTTAACCAGGAAGCCTGTTCTTTGGCTCAGAAATTGCTCATCTACTCTTTGACACACCTGGTCTCTGAAACCTGTTCTCTAACTTGTTTGGTTTCCTGTCGCACCACTCTCCGCTGATGCGGTTTGCACCCAGCCCCTTTCTGGCCCTACTCTGCTTTTGGTTGGGTGGACTGGAAGGCTGTCCCAGAGCACAGTGCTTATGTTCCCTGCTGTCTTCTGGGTTGGGTCCTTCAGGTATGGTGGTGTCGCTTTCCCACCCTACTTGTCTGGTGGGGACATTGACAATCTGTTTCCTTATCGCTGAATGGTATAAGCTGACTGCAGAGACTTCTCAGCCTATGTGATAATAGTTCTTTCAGTTCAGCCTCTTCAAAGTCTTGCCAACTTATTTCTTTGGCTCATTCTATTCCCATTTGCTCTTGCAGTGATGAATGCAAATGCAGTAACTTCTATGCAAATGGACTCCACTAATACCATTTGCAAAGGTGCCTTCCGTGAAATGCCCAGGAACAGTTTCTCTCACTGCTCTGGGAAGGAATGCTTAGCTCCAGGGTGCAAAACTAAAACAAAAAAACTTTCCAAGTGTAATGTTGGCTGAACTCCATGGCTGCTCCTTGGATTCCTCATTTATAGCTGCTTGGAGGGGCTAGGGACCCGTCCTTTGCTTCTTGGCTTCCCCAAGTCCGTATCATGTGTCGTACACTTTTTAAGTGCTGCTTTTCCCTCACTCATCTCAGCCTCTGGCTTCCTGTAGATTTATAGCTGGAGCCTTGCAGTGCCTCCCGAGAGGCCCCTTACATTTGCCCTCATACCAGAATCACTGGTGCATCCCCGCATTTATCAGAAGCCCATGAGCAATGCAGATGATTCTCCTTCCCACTCGCAGCCTGAAGTTCAATAAATATTTGTGAAGGAGAACGATAATAATGATAATTGCTAATAATTTTTGTGCTCTTGGTATGTGGCAGGTACCATGTTACTTGTTGACATACTCATTTTTCATAGTTCTCTGTTAAGGGAGGCACTATTCCTTTTGTTTACTTTGTTGAACACATTAAGCTTCATTGAATGTATACCATATTTAAGGCACGCTTCCTGTTTTGCATAAATTGGCTTGTTTAATGATTTGGCAGCTTTAGATATCATAGTTTTGACATTACCAGAGCACGTGTGTGAACCCTATCAACCTTGAAAAGAAGCTAAAGTATGTATGGTTACCTTCATGTATAATTGAATAAAGAACTAAAATGGTCAGAGTACTGCTGAGAATTAAGGTCACGCCATTCAAGACTTACTAAATTAATACATAATTTTGGAGTGTTATGTTAGTCTCTCTTCACTTACAAGAGTAGGAAACTTAGGAAAGTATTAAATTGAGAAGGATTATATGATTTGGGGGAAATATAGGAAGAAAATTTGTTTAGTCAAATAATAATAATTATCATCTTACTATTAGCTTTAAAGGGGGGAGGAATGATTCTTATACCCATTTTACTAATGATGAAACTGAGGAGGGCAAATGTTTAGTAATTTGTTCCAGACACACAATTGGTGAATCATGCAGCCGTGATGGCAGTCTTTGCTTAGAGCCACTGTGTTCTTGGAAAGTTAGGAAGAAGCACAGACTAGATGGTAGGAAGAACAGGCATCAGGCACCAGGTAGAGAGGTGAATCTTTAAGGGCCACTAAAGCCATAAACATAGAGTGGGCCCTAAGCTCTTGAAAGGAACAGCTAAGTACACAGATCTCTTTCAGGGGTCTTTCTGCAACTAACTGGGATGTGAAACTTAGTTCCATGCCTGTCTTGTTATTTGGACTCTATATTCTATGGTTCTTACTTCTTTTGAAACCAGGAGGGTGAATTTCTTCTGCATACTCCTGACTTGTTCTTTGTCTCAGAAATTGCTCTATTCTTTAATGCACCTGGGCCCTGGAACACCTGTTCTCCAGCTTGTTTGGTTTCCTGTCTGGACCTCTCATTACTGGTTCACACCCAGTTCCTTTCTGGCCCTACTGTCTGCTCCTACCCATCTGCCTTGCTCTGCTTGGGCTGCTGACTGTGTGGAGGGCTTCCTTCTTTCTGGCTTCTGGATGAGTCCAGCTGACTAGTACCAGCAGGAGAGCCAAAGGAGAGTGCAAGGGTGGGACCTTTACCCATTGTCTGTCTTCCTGTGTCTCCTAAGACATTTAGGCTTCTGGCAGTTGGCTCCTTCCATTCAGCATTCTCAGCAGTAACTGCTCCCTGCTCCTGCATGTTATGGGCTAGAGTGGGTAAGAGCAGCCCTCTGTAATTGTCCCCAAGGTTCTGAATCATTCTTTATGGTCTACTCACATCTTGGTAAATGATCTTTTCTTGTAAAGTGTCCTTACATTGTATGACTCTCTGGACCCCTATGGTGATGCCTGGACTTTAGTTTGAGCAATTCCTGATTGTTAGACAATTAACCTTAGCCTGCAGCCCTTGCCTTTCCTCTAATCCTAACCAGCCTGCTTCTGTGCTCCTTCCTAGCTCTTGCAGATGGACAATGCTATGGGAAGAACAATGGCTTTCAGGTTACTTTTGGATTCTGAGCCCAGTTCTGACTCACTTACTGTGAGACTTTGGTCGGGTGATTTAATTTGGCTGCACCTCAGCTTTCTGTTCTGTGAAATGGAGAAAAATATTCTTTAAATGTACTATTTTAATTATGAACAGTATGCTCCATTTTTGCTTTTAGAATTGACAGATAAAATTGTATGTATTCATCATGTACAGTATAATGTTTTTTGCTTTCTTTCAATACAATATTTTGAAGTATATATTTATTATATATACTGACTAAAGTTAACTAACATATGCATGGTTATTCTGTGCTGAGAACACTTAACATTCATCTCAAAGCACTGAGAAAAATATTATTTCACAAATTTATCATGAAAGTCAAAAAGTTGAATGGTTTTAAATGTTAGCCTCAGATTCAGCATTGCTTTTCCTTTATCTGCCCTTTCTTTTTTGATGTCTAACCCATTGCATTGGGCTCAGCCTCCTGCCCTTTTGTTGGACAGTTTCCGTTGGTCCTGGTCCAAGGCATAGCAGATAAAACTGTCAGACAAGAAGGGAGAAACTTTTGACTCTCTATGGAAGAAGGAGTGGTGAGGAACTCAGAGAAGAGCAAAAATGACAGATAAATAGTGACAGTTGAGAAGGGTAAATGACTGCGGAAGGGAATCTTGATGAGGATGACTTAACACTGATTTTTATGCATACCTCCATTTTATCAGGAAGGGTTGCTGAAAGTCAACATTTCTGATGTATTAGCTAGAGAGGGCTCCAATTTAATATTCTGGCCCAGTGGCCATATGTCCACAGAGATAGATGAAGGGAGCTTCCCCTACCTCCCTCATGGCATTTCATGGTATCCTTACAGAGTTCTGTCTCTACAGTGGGAAGGCATCCCTCCATACTTGGCATTAAAAAAGCCTAAGCTGCATCTACTTCTAGCATTTGGGATCTTGAGATGGCCTTGACCTCTCCAGAGATCATTTTTCTTATCCTCAAAGTGAGGATAATTATAAGTGTCCATCAGTAGGGTTGAGCAATGGCTGAAGCAGGAGCAGGTGATGAATGTGAAAGATGTAGATGTAATACAGAGCCACAAAGGCATTCAACCCTGAGTCAACACTAATTTCGTTCTTTCTTCTCCTCCCACTCAAGCCCCTTTTTCATCCAGGGGAAACTTGAACATTTATTTTCTTATATCTCTTCAATACTGGAATTAACATTTAGTTTTTATTATTCTTCGGTATTAGGATGAAATGAGCCTACCCTGCTCTCTTCAAGCAGTATATTTTTGTTGCTACTGTTGTTGAGTTGTCACTTTTGAAGATGCTCTTGGATTCCTTGCAGCCTTGTTTCTGTCTGTTCAACCATGACCAGTGGTGAATGTCTTGGTGGGTAGGAGGTAAAGTTTAGAGAATAGTTATCCCAAGCCTTACAGAGATTACTATTCTATTTTATGTATTTTCTTGTGCCCTCATAGCTTCTATATGATTTTGTTGTCCTTCAAAGGAACTTTGGCCTTGGGACTTAAATTTCATACTTTACCTGAGGTCAGACTGGTTAGGTAAGTGACCTAAGAGAATGGAAGGGAAGACCACCCAAGAGGCCAAAGATTGTTTTGAATTTGTAACATTTTTATTCATCACTTATTTCCTTAATTTATAAATGAAAACAAAGTGGTTCTTCATATACCGAGGCATTCTGTTTTACTAGTGAGCCATATTATTACTTCAGGCTGATGTGCTTTTTCTGCAAACAGGGGTGGATGGAGGAGTCTCAAGTTTGCCCTCCAATTACTGGTATGAACTCAGAAAGAACTCTTCTGGTCAGAAATCTGTTCTCAGTCTCTCAGCTGCATATTTTAATTGTATTAGAATTAAGCTTTTAGAGCTTGGAAATATAATTAGTTACATTCCATTTCAATCATAATGATGTGAGTCCGCTGATACGATTCTTGGCCATCTGATAGACCAATCTTCCTCACCCTTTGCTGCCTGTTAGAATTACCCATACAGCTTTGAGAAGAATAGATGCAAGGCCTCTCTTCACTGTGACTTTGGTCTTTGATCCATGATGAGGCTTGGGAATCTGGATATTTATAAAGTGTTACAGGGCACTCTGGTGTGCAACCAGGACTGAGAACCATGGAGTGGGCACTGGATGGGTGAGGTTGGTAAGTTGTTTCTGTCCTACTAGTTTACTGCAATTCCATATGGGATTTTTTTTTTCCTTTTAACAAGACAATAAGATAATCCAAGGCAGCATATAACCAGAGGCTAGATTTTGGTATTTAGAATATAGAGGACAACAGACAAAGAATTCAAACATCATTTCTTAACACAAAGCAATGTGACCTTGGGCAAATCATGTTCTTTTCCTGAGTGTTAGAAGCGTTGGGTTAAATGCTTTCTATGTTATTTCCAGTAATGATGTTCATCATTGCTGACCGTTAAGGAGACGTTTTGTTATTTGTTGCAGAAATCCTAGTACCCTCCTGTGAACCAAATGGGGAACTGGTAGGAAGAGGGAAAGGATGTGTGTGGGGTGAAGGAGGAGTCTAGTTGCAAAGAAGGGCCTTGGGTGAGAATCCACACTGAAATAGTATGTTTCCATTGACTCTGAGTAAGCCCCTAGTGGCACTGTGGGCAATGGGCTCTTACAGGATGCTACAGGTTAGCATTTCAGGGTGTAGCTGGCTTTAGAAAGGGGAAAAACTTTCTCCTTAGAGGAAGAAGCCACTCACAGGAGCCAGTGGCAGACCTGTGAATTATAATTTATACTTTGTAATTTTCAGCAATGAGGAATTATTATTACTGCTATCATTAAATCTCCACACTGCAATAGTAACTGTTTTATGTTTCTAGCCCAGCTCAGCCCCTGATTGGCTGTGTGTTCTCCAGCAAGCCAAACTCCCTCTCTGAAACCCACTTGTTTAACTTGGAAAGTAAGAGAGTTGGACTATATCATCAGCCAAAGACTCTTCCTGCCTTGACTGAAAAGTGTGATCAAAATGTTGGAATCAGTGTCTGGATAGACATTCATCTGAGGCTCGCCTTTTAAAAAGAGCAATGCCAGATGGGAAGATGGCACTGTTAAAAGGAAGCTCTTTCTCAAGGGGCTGCTGTTTTACAGGAAGTTGGTATGTGTGTGATATTCCATGTAGCCTATTACAGTGACAGGAACACAGTGCATGTGCTGAAAGATGAGCAGCACACAATAAGTGGAGGTATTTGAAACAGAAAAGTCTATTGAAAAAAAACGACTAATAAAACCCGAGGAGGCAGCTCACAGTAAAACAGTCTGAGCGCACATCTTGTTGCCAACACTCTGCTCCCTGTTGCTGCACTGGGAGATCTGAGGCTGTCCTTGCCCCAGAGCATGGACAAGAAGGAAGGAAGCGGGGTTGGGAAACAGGGATTTGGGTTTCTGTCTGTGGAGGGAAGCAAATACCCTAACAGGTGACTCAGTGTAGGGGCTGCTTGTTGTCTTGGTCCAAGAGTGCAGCCAGGTCTAGGAATGGGGACCAGAGATGTTCCTCCAGGCTGCTGTGGGAGCTTCAGTGGTGCTAGGACACAGCAACATCCAGAAGTTAGGAGCAGGGTCCCTGAAGCAAGACTGGGTTTGAATGCTGCTTTGTCAGTAAATAGCTGGGAAACTGTAGGCAAGTTTCCATATCATTGTGTGCCTCATGTTCTTTATCTGTAAAATTGAATAAACTTAGCTAACCATAGGGTTGTGGTGAGGATGAGTTCCTGTTTACAAAGTGGTTGAGATAGACCTTGGCTACACTGTACACTGGAGATCTATGTCTATATCTTTACCTACATCTACATTCATATCTATTTCCACATTCATACCTATATTCATATCCATATACTTACCTATTCTGTATATTTATCTGTATCATCTATATGTATATAAACTGATGTACACATAGAAAGATAACATACAGTCTATCAGATGAGCCCCACTTCTTAGGCAGAGGTTTAAGAATGCTTACTGCCTTTAGTTTTAATCAAATAACCTTCTGGAAGTTTAATCTATGCTGGCAGTTTTAGGGCTCCAATAGTTTCACTTTGGTCTTTGGGAGTCAGGCCTGAGCTGTGGGAAGGAGTCCTTAGGTGGCCCTGTGCCACAGTCTAAAACTCAGAAGCCTCTGGAGACCCTCCTCTGAGCCCCAACAGCTCATTGTGTGTCTACATGGGGATATGTACAGACAATTGTGCTCCTCCTGCTCCCAGTGCATGACCCAAGTCCTCTTACTAACAGACTTTCCCTTCATTCCTAGTCTCAGAGCATGATAGCTCCATCCTTCCAAAGAATGCAAGCCAGCAATCCCTCACCTTTGCTTCTTCCTCATCCTGCATCTAATATCTAGGCAAGTCTTATCTTTCTTCATCTCATTCATCTCTGTATTACTAGCAGACTAGGACATCATTGACTCTTTGCCAATGTTTGGGAGATGGAATAGATGAATGAATAAATAAAGGAAAGTGATGCCTGTGCTGCATCATCATCGTTATCATCGTCGTCATCATCATCGTCATCGTCGTCATCATCATCATCATCATCATCATCATCACCACCACCACTAAGCAGATTTCGGAGTGCATACAATTTTCTGGGTATCATTCTGGTATATGTGCACACCACACTTAAGCACTGGACATCCTGTAGTGGACACTCCTTGAATATTTGTTGAATGGTTACAAAACATGCTAAACGAAATGGAAGCTTAGAAGGACAGCCAGTTGTGTCTTAGTCCACAGAGAAACTTACAAATTTAAGAAGAGCTCAGACTTCTGAATGGAGCTTCCACAGCCCCTGCAAAGCCAATGGTATTTCCCAACCTTACAAAGCAATCTCAGAGCCAGGTCCTACTGAGCTGGGTCTGGCCTGGTGCAATGCAATTTCTGGGCCGTTTCTACCCCCTGCCAGGAAGATATAGAAGCTACCGCTTCATTGAGCCCCCTAATAACCAGGCCTTACTTTCCCTGCCACCCTGGGGGCTCTTGCACACCACGAATTTGCTTCTGTGCAGATCTACACAACACACTGTAAAAGGAAAATGGTAATTAGGAGGAATTCTTGAGCAGGGGAACTTATGTGGAAACTACTTTAGTTAAACGAAGCAGTAAAGATTCCTTTAAAGTGTTGAGGCCCACACTCCCATTTCCCTGTTCTCTTTTTGAAAGGAGGAGACTAGGGGACATCTAAGGTATTTTGTGTATCTGTAGATACCACCCCCTTAGTGATAGGTGACACCAGGTCAGTCACCCCAGGGACCACCCTGGAGTGGTTGATGAGATCTGTCCCTGTTTACATTTGAATAGTCTGGGACTGAAAGCCCAACCCACCCTGGATTGTAACAGAATCATGTCCATATCAGGGCCTTTCTGTATATCCACAATAACTGCCAGAAAAGGATTGTGGAGGCATAGGGTGTGTGTGTGTGTGTGTGTGTGTGTGTGCGTGTGCGTGCATGACAGAGACAGAGAGAGAGACAGACAGACAGAGAGTCCCTGAAAAGATCCCCTGCAGCTGCTCATTGTTTTCATAGCTTTTATTCCCATCCAAAGCCATGTTCCTATGCTCCTGTTGGTTTATTTATTGTCAGTCCACAACTAGACTGAAAAATTCATGGAGTAAGAAATTTATCAGTCTGGTTCACCTCTGTCCTAGGGCTCTGCAAGGAACATAGCGCATAACAGTCCCTCTAGGATATTCCCAGATAAAAAACTTTTTAACTACTCATCACAGGATGCTCAGTGCTCAACCATTGTTTGGTGCATAAGAGGGCTTCTAGCACACAAGCTTTCAGAGAGCAGGGGCTTTGTCTCACCACTACTGTCTCTCCATATAGCATTCTAGCCAATGCTCTAGGCTGGAGGTCAGCAAACTTTTTCTGTTGAGAAAAAGGAAGTAAACATTTTCATCCAGTGGGCCATGTGGTATCAGCCTCAGCTTTGATAGTACAGTAGGAAAACAGATAGGCCATATCCATAAAAACTAACGGGCATGGCTGTGTTTCAATAAAACTTTATTCACCAAAACAGGCAGCAGGCCAGATTGGAGTAGGTTACTGTCTCCAGCTCTAGAATATAAACTGCACAAAGGAAGAAATGTAAAAAAAGAAAAACCGTATTTATCTGCACCCAGCATGTAGAATAGTGCATGGTGAGTAGGCAAGGGAACAGATGTTGAATAAATGAATGAATGAATAGATGAGGTTGTGAAGGCTTAGTCAATAGCTTCCTGTGTGGCAGAGATGTGGTGGATATTATTATGTGCAGCCCCTGATCCAGAGTGGTTCTCTGGCAATAGAATCTGGGAACTTTTTTTTCTCTGGACTTGAATATCATTCTCATGACTGGGAGCCTATAGAATATAAATAGGATCGGACTTGGGATGGGGCAGATCAAAGCATCTTTGCCATACAGAAATTCATGGAATAGGACAGAGTGAGCCTAGAGAAGAGACATGTGAGGGAGGAGACATGTCTATATACTTAAAGAATTCATGTGGGAGAGCAATTAGCTCCTTCTAAGAAAAGGGTGATATTTTTAGAACCTTCTAGTAGTAGTCAAACCTGGCTGATGTAAGCGCTGGGTAAGTGAGCTGTCAGTCTAATGGGTGCATTCAAGCAGATTTAGGGATATAATAGAAGGGATTAAAATCTTGGAAGGAGGCAGTGTTGGACAATATTGGGTTCCTTCTGGCCCAATAGCCATTCTCCCATGTCTGATTTCCAGGCAGTGGATGATTTTGCCCTTTGGAAGGAACCAGACTCAGCCTGGTACATGAACTTTGAGATTTTCTCCAGCCCCCTGCCTCAGTTCCTCTACTCTCATCAGCTGTATTCTGTTCAACTTCTCCTAAACACTACTCATCATCTGTTTCCTTTCTCCAGGCTTTACAGATACAACACTGCGTGTAGATTTGTTCTGAAGGAGAGCCAGAGGCAAAGATTCAAGTGAGAATAGTTTATAGAAGCATGGGGCAGGGGGTTGAAACTAGGATGAGAAGGCAGCCATTAAAATGCATTATTAAACTTGCAGTGACTAGAACTTACCCATAGGTGAGAGCCTGAGAGCCAATGTAGTACAAACTTCAGAGACATCACCTGTAGGTTGAAAGAGCTGAATTATATGCTGATTTCCATCAGTTGTTGGTTGAGGCCTACTCTGGGGTGGAGTAGGGAGGAGAGGTACTGATCTCTTGACACCTCCTAATATGCCACTAAGATAGACAGAAGTCAGCTTTGGTAGTGAGACAGAGCCTGAAGCAAAGAATTATGTGTCAGGCTTGACTTTCCCAGCATTCAACAGGTTTGTCTGAAGCAGTTTTGTTCTCAGAGAAAACCCAGCTCAGGACCAGTGTGGCTGCCCTCAGCAAACATGGGATGTCATAAAAGAAGAGATAAAACATGGACTCTTTCAACTGCCAAGACATCTGGGAACACCTATACATTTACACCAGATGCTTTGAAGATTGACTACTGAGGCACTGGACATTTGGGGAAATTTGACCACGGATGTTTGCTTGGATTGCTTCATCTGAAGTCCCTGACTTCCTTACAAAATACTTGCCCTGATCTCCTGACTTGTTACCCCTTGTCCAAGCCCTATAAAAGGCTTTGCTTTTCATTGCTCAACTTTGATGGCCTTTTTACCCTCTGTCTACCTGCACTCAAGCATAATAAATTTTACACTACGATGTCTTTACACAAACTTGGTGGTCTCTGCTGGTCTCTGACTCATGCTGTTCCGTACAATAGGTACTAGCAGTGTGAATCAGACACTGATGGGGTTTAGAGTGGGGCCCTAGGCAGGGTATCTAGCAGTGAATACTAAAACTTTGTTCTTCTTGGAGCTTCTAGTTGCCTTTTCTCTTCTGATTTTGATTTATCTCATAGGCATAATGACTAGGAATGGGAAACTCCTGGTAAGCCATGATGCAGTGAGCATTGATGATCTCAAATGTGAATTTGATTGGTGTATAAGTCTAATTGCTGCTTCTGGAAAATATATCCAGCTCACTTATTTGGGCAAAGGCAGGTCCATAACAGATGTTGATAAGATCGTGTGTGTGTGTGTGTGTGTGTTTGTTTGTGTGCCCCCCAATATTTTCACAGGCTTCTCTGATCACTGAACTACCTAACACCAGCTGGTGTCAATCTCTTCTATTGATTCTTGGACCATTAACTTGTTACCTTAGAAAGTGATGGTTTACAACCCCTTTTCTACATGATGTCAGCTCCTGACCTTCAAGAGGGCCAGTCATTGTGGCTAGTTTAGCATTTCAAGCCTCGGTCTTCCCCTTCATCCCATTGGTCCCCTGAATGCCTGGTGGCTGAGTAACACACTAAGGAGAAAGGGTAGTGATAAAGTCTACCCTTCACTTGTACATCTTCAATTCACTTGCTTATGTCATGAGTGTCTGAATAAAACAAGGACCAGCCCTGTCCTAATGGAGTTCACAGAATAGTGGAAAAGGTGAACTTTAATCAAATAACCACAAACATAGTAATTACAAACTCATTATTAAGTTGTGTGGGGATCATCCATAAACTGCTTGTTTCTTAACATTTGGTAAAGACTGTGTAGGCTTTGCAAATTCTTCTGTGCAGCTTCAGGGTATAATGCAGCATAGGGACCAAGAAGCTGGGTGAGTGTGCTGATCTTGTGACAGTCTGGCAATTGTAGCAAGAGTATTCGTTATTAATATCCAAACATGATGTCCGTGTCTCCCAGTTACAAACTGGTGCGAAAGCCCAGTGCTGTTAATCTTGAGCCATGAGCCCTGAATTGGTTGTTTTGACTCCCTATTTTAATGAAAGTTTTTAAATTTTATTTATTTATTTTTGTTGTTGTTGTTTTTGGTGGAACCAAAGATTGAACTCAGGCCCTAGCACTTGTCAAGGCAAATGCTTTTCTGTGGAGCTATCTCCTCGACCCCAATGAAAGGTTTTTGGACATAAAAACCTATTACCAGGATCATAAAATTGTTTCTAGGGGCTGGCGAGATGGCTCAGTGGTCTAGAGCACCTACTTGGAACAAGCTTAGCAGAGCACAGGGACCGCGG
>NDGM011185789.1:0-10707 GCA_002564305.1 Octomys mimax
AAATTACTTTAAATTATGTTCCACATTTAAATTATGCTAAATATCAGTAGTGACTGCACACACCTGTGTTTCCCTGCTGGATGTCCCTGCTCTGGTGTACTTTATAATTATTTACAGCTTTAATGAGGCTGTTTATTTGTAATTGGTCTCGACAGGAACCTGAAGCACCATTTCATTCAATTTCAGATATTTTCAGTGTCTCTTGAGACCCTGAAAGAAGCTGGGTTCTATAGAGCATTTGCAAGTGACAGATGAAGGACCACGTGCTGATCCTGCCTTCTAGGTTTCACACTCATTATTCCCTATGCTGCCACCTGTCCTGTGCCCCCACCACACATCCACATTGCTACATGCAATTCTGTGCTGGAGCTCAACCGAGAACATGGGGGGGGGGAGGGTTTCACACCAACTTCCTCTGGGTTTGCTGTTGGTCATCAATCACTATGAGCCTGATTTATTTATTAAATCAATAATTAAAGACACCATGTACTTCATATGATTACTGAAAGGAGCTCTAAGATAAGTTGACGAAGCTCCAGGTTTGAAGAAAATACATAGAATCATGAACTTCTTTAAAATTCAAGGTGGTTTCTGAGTTTTCTAAGGAGGGCCATAAGTCTTACCTGTTCTGAGGGCATCTAGACACCAGCTGGTTCAGAAGAGAGTGAGGGACAGCATGACTTCAGACTTGGATGTCTCCGCTATAGTCTCTTGGGTGAGGGAGAGTTCTTTTCAAGCACTAGTTATAAAAGTTTCATATATGCCTGTTCTGTAATGAGTACCGTAATGATGCTGTGATGTATTCTTTAATGTGACTTTCTTGGTCCTTATTTCTTTATCAGATGATACTATTTTATTGGATGATATTCTTCATGTCAATGTTTTGGTCTACAATTCATATTACTTTATTTTGTGTTCTAATTTTCTTGTCATATAGTTTTCTTCTGATGATTCTATTATGTGTTCTTCTAAAATAAGGTCTTTATTTTTAAGTTAATCTTGTACTTCTCCTACTTTATCTTTCCCTGCTTCTCTTTTCTCCTTCCCTTCTTGTTGCTGTGTTGCATTCTTCATGTGTTTATATGCAAGATGACTAGCCTTCAATTATTTTTTTTTCATGTAGGTAAAATTTTCCTAATATTAAATAGTTCAAGGTTTATCTGGTATTATATCTTCCTTCCAAGCCACAGCAATGCACCATTCTGTTTTGTAGTCTGGGAGTGCAGAAGAATAACAGATAAGTCTCCTTTTCTCCAAGATTCTGGAAAATGTATTTCTTAAACCAGAAATGAAGATTACATTTATATAAAGAGGATAACACTGAACTGTTAATCATTGTCACATTTCCTCTAGGAATGTCAATGTCAAATTTTGAAAGTTTCCTTTCAATAAAACTCTATGTCATTGGACAACACTTCAACCTTCACTCAAACTGTCCCCGTGTTTGCTTACTCCATTTCTCTTCACATTTGAGTGCTACTATGTGAATTCTCATGGTTGTGTAACTTGATTCACATTTTTCCCTTTTTAGTATTAAGTTTGGGGTGCAAGCGTGTATGTGCCCAGGTGCTAGTGGGGTTTGGCATGTTATGGAGGATGAGGTAAGGTACTAGCATCTCCACTTATTGCTTTCAAGTGAGACTACACATTTTCCTTACTGATTATCAGCTGAGAATTCCTTTCATTCATGATTTGTTGCTTTATGCTCATTTTATGAAGTATTGTTACAATGATTTTTTGATATGAATTCTGTGTGTCATCTTTCTTTTTTACTCTCTGCTGTATTTCTTATTCTTTTACATAAACCTCATGAATCATAACAGGGAATCTTACAGTCCCTTTATAACTTCTCTGGTAAAACTCTATACCTCTGCCTGAGCCCACGTAAAGTTTTCTGATGCTGTAGAACCCGGGAAAATTGGCCTCTCACCTGCATGTATTCAGAGATGTGTGGATGACTTCCTGCTGCCCTTTTACATATGAGCTAATGTAGCCCACAGAGCAAGGAGTTCTCATACGCATGTGGCTTTGGAAGGAATGTTCTTAGGTATCTTGAGGTAAAAACTGAATAAGAAGATACATGCAGATTAAAAAAATGAGACAAATGCATTTTTCTTTAAAATTAGGGAAGATAAATTCTTAGGACCTTATTTGAGACAGAAGGAAGAAGCAGGCTTGTTAAATCAAAATTTTTGTTACTTATTAATTTGGCTAATATGGAAACAAAATCTACAAGGTAAATCATTAGGATGGTTTAGAGAGATAACTTGCCACTTGAAATCTGTTTTCATTGCGCATGTGTAGCACTTGCTTTCAAAAGTGCCAGGATTTCTTATACTTAAAGGAAAATTTTAAAAGACCAACTCCCTACATAAGCTGCTCTCTAGCTGTCCTACTTGTGCTCCTCTTTAGACTTAGTGGATGCTTCCATTGTGATTCTTTGAAATCTTCATCTTTTAACTTACAAAATGTGTTGATTCTCAGAGAATACCACTTTCTTAGAACAGTTTTACACAAGTGTTTTTTTTTTTTAAATTGTGTTTGATTGAAGAGTGCTATGAGATAATGAGCACTTGATTACAAGTTCCTTTTCCCTACATAACAACAAATGTATACGATGGACTAAGGGCCAAATACTAGATCCAAAGTAGAAAAGTTAACTAATGGTGCTTTACTGAAGATTGACAGTGTATATAGTTGTGAATTGTATTTCACACTCCAAAAATATCGTTTTTTAAAAAATATTTTAACCGTAGGATAACTAAGCAACAAGAGTCATGAGGAGAGTTGGTGACCATGCCTGTAGAGGCTAGCTGGGCTTGGAAGGTGCCAGCCCTGTAGATAGTTATGTCTACGACAGCCGGAAGACTGGACACTGAAGAAATATCATTTTTTTAGGGTTTCTTTTTGGGCAGGGTCTCACTACAGAGCTCAGACTTGTAGTGATCCCCCTTTTTTCTGCCTCCCTAGTACTGGGATTACAGGCATGCTCTACCTGAAAGAATGCCATTTTAAAAATATTTTTTAAGTGTTGAAAATACTGAAGTAAAGTGTCATTTCATTGTAGCTTTTAGCTACCTGGCTATCACCACTATAGCCATCCGTTTTACTAGACATAAATGTATATGTTGTTACTATGCAATTCAGGTTACAATATTTTCTTTATAATACAAATGATATATTACATTACACAGTCCACTCTCATATTCATGGGCTTCACCTTCACATTCAACCACTAAAAATTTTTCAAGGGTTTTTTGAAGAATTTTTTAAAGATTCATGTTTTTGCTGAATACCTTCAGACCATTTTCTTTTCACTATTCCATAAGCAATGTAATACAGTGACTATGTACAGAATAGTTATATTATATTAAGTATTCTAGGTACTCTAGATACATTTCACAGTATACAGGAAGATGTAAGTAAGTTATATGCAAATACCCCCTTGTATGCATTGCTTTATGCAAGGGACATGCCATCCAGGGATTGGTTCCATAAGTTTTCTGGAACCAATTCACTTTGTACAGTGAAGGATAACTAAAATTCATATTTATTTTGGCAAGCACTTTAATAGGATATTTGAAAGAATCACATTATTAAAAATCATTAAACAGTTCTTGCAACTACTGTTGAAGTTGAGAGCTAAAGTCTTTGCAAAGCTACCCAAGACATTGATGGGAGTCTATTGCTCCTCTGTGGGAAGTAAATAAATTCAGAATGCTTTGCGGAACCGGCGACTGAACTCAGGCCCTTGCACTTGCCAGGCAAGTGTTTATTCTACTGAGCCATCTCCCTGGCCCCCTACCTATCTATTCTTTTAGCATCTATTATTCATTCACTTACTTCTATTGAAATGGAAAATATTTTAAAGTTATTGCTTCAGGCCTGCCAAATAGCTCAGTGGATTAAAGCACCTGCAAGCAGGTGCAGAGGCTGGGGGGTCGATCCCCAGGCCTGCCGTGCTGGCCCTGCCTCCAGGGTGCACTGAGAGTGCAATTGAGACTGTGTGTGGTGGTGAGCACCTATAATCCTGGCACTTGGAAGTCTGTAAACAGGATAATCACTACGAGTCCGACCTAATAGGGAGACCCTGAACACCCTGTAAACCCTTGCCTAAAATACAAAAAAAAAAGTTACTGCTTCAACTGTGATTTACAAATAATGATTAAATTTTAATTCTGCATTGCCTTCAACTTGTTCATTATTCAGGTTCTATTATTGTAAGATATTCTATTATTATTAGAAAGCATGCTAATATTAATACTATTACAAATATACTACTTAAATAGTATATATTATTCTATTAGTATTATCAGTGGACATTTATCAATCATATTATGTTTCTTATTTCACGCTATTATCAGAAATAAATTATGTAATTAAATGTATTAGAAATAGAATTATTTCTGATGTCATAGAAATAGAAAAAGCTTAGAAGTTGAAGCTACTCCAAATAAGAGAATTATGAATTGTCCCTGAAAATTTCCTACTTATATTATTTAATGTGTTATATTACTTAGTTCTTCGAAACCTTAAGTGTGTGTTTAGGTTTTTAAATAACTTGAAAAACATTTTGACGTCTTTATGAAAAGAAGAATAATTTGGCACTCAGTGCTGTGGTGATTAGGGTAGAATTTCAACTCGGATGGCTTTGGAACCTTCCCTGGAGATGGGTGGAGCAGCTCGTAGGTGTCTGTGGGTGGGTCATGGAGGCAGGGGATAGGCGTCTGGGTCTCACCCTGGCTCACTCCTTGCTGGCACTCTTCCAGTTTAGCATTCCCATGGTCAGTTACTAAGTTGCTTTGCATCTTTTTCCTTCAGCTCTAATGTTTCTCTCTTGAAGCTAGCCAATCACTGACTAAAACCAATTAAGTGTCTCCTTTAAATTCTGAATATTGTGCCTTGTGTCTCAGTAATGAGAAAATTGTCATTTACCAAAAGTTCCAGTACAGAGAAGTGGAGTTGTTTTTGTGACTAGAAGTCTTTGGAACTGGGTTGCAGGAGGATTTTGGACAGGTTTGCAGATACAGGCAACAGAAGCTATATAATACTGTGAGCAGAGTCTGATGGTTGAGTCTTTTCAGAGCTCAGAGGATGAGAATGCTAGTAGAAATTTAGACAATGAAAGCCAGGCTTAGAAGTTTTCATGGGGAAAATGGACTCCACTGGCTGTTGGAAGAGAGACCATTGTGTTACCCTCTGGTAGAAAACTTGTCCGCAATGTGCCTAGGTTTTGAGACTTTTCATGAGACTTAGATTAAGGGTTGCAGACTTATGTGGTAAAGGAGGTTTCGAAACGGCCTAACATCTTGTTTGTGACATGGCTTTCTGCTAGCCCCAGGTTTAGCCTTCAACTCTAAGCAAAAGCACAGAAAAGTAGTAAAAACTGGATTCAGACCAAGCAGAAGCCATGTGCAAAGACAAGGCTCAGGACTTGTGCATGCTCAAGTGCTCATTCACATTAAATAAGAGTCCAGGCGTGGTGGCGCACTTCTGTAATTCCAGTGCTGGGGAGGCTGAAAAGAGGAGGATCACTATGGGTCTGTGCTGTGTAGTGAGACCATATACCAAATACATAAATGAAACAAAAAAACATTTAAAAAAAACCCAAAGACTTTATCCTGGGACAAGAAAAACTATACTTTAAGGGCATCTCAAGAGTCGGAAAGATCCCACCCATTACAAGTTCATGTGTACAAAAAATGTCAGCCTTTCTTTTAAGAAGAGACTCAGCCTCCTGCTTAAGAAGGACCTCCTTGAAAATTGATTCCCAGGAATAATATTACAATGATCAGCCATCCAGGTACTTGGAGGTCACTGAAGCCATGGTCCAAGGGGGCCTGACTATCGCTCCCACTGGCAGCATGTGTTGGTATCATCCAAATTATGATGCTAGTCTCACTGGCATGCAGAATTAGAGAACTGTTGGTATGGGAAAAGAAACTAAACCAAGGCTACTTTGTGTTCTAGTGCAATTTTAAAGCTTAAGCTTTTGTTCCCTTAATATTGCTTCTTGTAAATGTTGTCATAGTTAATGCTACGTAAAGTAATGATTACCTTTATTCCTCTGTCACACCTAAGCCCATGCTTGCAGCATTTCTGTATCAGCACCACTCCCAAGACATAGGACTAGATCTGGAACTATAACTGTGTAACTATTCTCCCTTCCTCCCCTTTGCGGGCAGTGCTCAGTCATGTACTGGGCGCCCAACGCTGGGCCCTAATCAACTCTGCATCCAGCCTCTTCAGGTAATGCAATACATTAACTTCATTTTCCAAAAACTGTGAGTCTTAGATACTAAATCACGGCCTCTGATATCAAAGCGTGGCCTGGGAGAGCTAGTGTGGAGTCCCAGAGATGAAAGAACAAAATGCTGTGAGAGTGATGCCCAGGGTGCAATGACGACCCCAAGAAGTCAGCCAGGAAAGCTACAAGTTGGGAGTGGAGCCCGCTCTAGAGAGACAGCATGTGGATAGCAGCAGGCAAATGCAAAGGTATTAAGATGTCCAGGACTTCTGGACTCATATTTTATCATAATTTGTCCTGATTGCTTGATGCAGAACTACAGAACTTACTGTATGGTGTTTTTGTCTTTCTTGGTCCACTTCTTCTCTGTATCCTTATTCCTCCTGTTTGCAATGTGTGTACTAAACCCTTCCTATTATACACTGAGATTATGCATCTTGTTTATGCTTTCTATGAAGGTTCACAATTCAGAGTTTATCTTGGATTTCAGAAGAGACTTGGACTTGAACTTTGAAAAAAGCTTATGCATATCAACAGAGTCAAAGAGAAAAATCACATGATTGTCTCAACAGATACAGAAAAAGCTTTGGATAAAGTCCAACATCCATTCATGTAAAAAAATAATCCTATAGAAAAGTGTGTTATATGGTCTTTACCTTAATCTGACAAAACCTTTTATGACAAACCAACAGCCAACATTATACTAAATGGACAAAACTTGAAAGCTTTCACTCTAAAATTAGAAGCAAGATAAGAATGTTTATTATCATCACTCCTTTTCAATAAAGTTCTGGAAACATTAGCCAGAGCAATTAGATAAAAGAGAGAAATAAAAGAAATAATCATAAGAAAGGAAGAAATTAAATTATCATTATGATTAGATGACAGGATCCTCTACATAGAAACCCAAAACCTCCACCAAAAGACTTCTAGAATTACAACCAAACTCAAGTAGCATAGCTGGATAAAAAGTCAATACTCAAAGAATAAAAGCATTCCTGTACAAAAACAACAAACTCATTGAGAGAAAAATTAGGGAAACCACACACTTCACAATACCATACACAAAAAGTAAAGACCTAGGAATCAATTTAACAAAGAAAATAAAAGACTTGTATGTAAATAATTACTGTGCTCTGAAAAGAGACCAGATAGGATATTAGAAAATGTGAAGATATCCTTTGTTCTTGGATAGGAAGAACTAACATTGTGCAAACGGCCATAATCCCAAGACAGTCATGTAGAGTTAATGTAATCCCAATCAAAATATAATTAGCGTGACTCACAGTTCTACAGTAAACATTCCTAAAATTCACGCAGAACAATAACAGACCTAGAATTGTTAAAAACAATCTTGAGCAACAAAGGAAAGGCAGGAAGCATCCTGATCTCTGACTTCAGATAATTCTACAAAGCTATTGTGGTAATATCAGCATGGTATTGGCAAAAACAAAACAAAACAAAACAAACAAACAAAAAATAGAGCAGCGAATCAATGGTACAGATTACTAGATGTAAACACAACAACAAACACACTCAGCCACTTTTTCTTTGACACAAGAGCCAAGGATTTTCATCAGAAGGAAGATAGCCTCTTTAACAAATGGTGCTGGAAAAATTGGCTTTCCAGATGTGAAAGACTAAAACAGGTGCTTATTCTACTGAGCTATCTCTCTGGCCCCTGTCACCATGCTCTAAACTGAAGTGAAAGTGGACCAAATATCTAACTATTAAAACAGAAACACTAAATGTACTGGAAGTGGAGCTCTGGAGGAGGCATGTCAGAGTGGCACATGGAGGCGTGGCCTTCAGGGCTAAGTGTCCTCCTCGGTTTCTTCTTCCTCTCCCGCACTCTTGCCTTCTCTTCCTTCATGCTGTCTTGAATGGAGCACCTTTGCTTTGCCCTGCCTTTCTGCCACACCTCTGCTTTGGAGGCAGGCAATGACAGACTGAAACTATGATGAAATTAGATCTGTCCTTCCTTAAGTTGTATATGTGTGGCCTTGTGTCTCAGTGATGAGAAGGCTTATACAAGCATGCATTTCATAGAACTCATCTGGGAACCGCATTTAGAATATCGCCTATCCTATCTGTTCTTTTTGGGTCCTGCTGTTCTAGAGAAGGTCTTGCTGAATTGCTAAGATGCCCAGGCTGATCTCTGCCTTGGGATCCTCTGTCTTTGCCTCCCAGAGTGCAGAGATTACAGGTATGAGGCTACCATATTGGATTCATAGTTAGCATTTTGTGGTTGTGCAAGAACACCTACTGTCTCTTCTCAGTAAGTCTCCACCGTACCATTCAGCAATGCAAACCATAGCCTTCAAGCTGTGTCTTCAGCCCAAGTCTTCCTTTATGACTCCAACTTTGGGCTTTTCCAACCTTTGCGTCCACATTATGCTTACTCATCTCCCAGGAATTACTCATCTTCTCATATATTTCAGTTGTGTTCTTTTTACTATTCCAGATAAATGCAGCATTTCTCTCTGTGTCTTGATCAACTGTATCTTCCAAGTTTATCTATATTCGTATAAAATACAGGATTTCCTTTTCAAAAGTCTCAACATTCCATTGTGCGTACATATCATCTATTCATTCCTCACTTATTTAAAAGGAAATTTTGTTTTTACTAAAAACATGGTGAAATTAGCAGCAGATAGTAGGTCAAACAGTTGCTTTTTTTTTTTTTTATAACTTTGAGGTTCTTTGAAGTGAAAGAGATGGACGACATCTGCTCTTGTTACTGAGTGAGCAGGCATCTCTACGCCTCTTTGTCCTCTCTTGGCCCACAAAGCAAAGGATGGAGTGCAAAATAAACCAGAAACTCTTCAGAGTGCTTACAAACAGCACTCCAGAGGTCCAGGAAGAATGTAACTACAAATATAAGAATGAGAATAAGTCCCTTTGTGGATTTTTGTGAATTATTAGAATTTTGGAGTCATTCAGTAAATTTCAGAATACACCTACCAGGTTGAAGTAATAATCTTAACGGGTCAGGCTTATGGTTTGTATAGATTCACTCATTCATTCCATTTGTTAGGGAACTGTTTCACCTTGGATAGGGTGTGACATGACGTGAGCTAGCAGAGCCAGGCTTCTTTAGAATAATTTCTGTGTTTTACAAGAGTTCTCCAAAGCTGCATCAAAATAATAAAATGAATCATGAATTAAGTGATTCATTTTATTGAATTAATTATATGAAAGGCCCCACCTTTTGTGCTCAGATCACTAAGACACAACAGAAATGTAAATATTAGAATGTGAGGTCAGTGAGGGGGCTTCACCCATGCAATTCCAACTGGAATTCTCCAACAGAAATGAACCAAGATGGTCTAGAGAGACCTCTGGAAGCTCCAGCCCAAAAATGGTGTCCAGTTCCCTTCCACATTCCTGAGCCGTGGTGGGAGCTCTGTCTTCATTTCCAGCTATGACAACCTTTAATACAGACCACAAAATCAAACTGCAAAGAGAAGGTTGAATTGTACAGTCATAGGAAGAAGGTATGTACTATGGCTCCTTTGGAAATAGCATGTCAAACATTAGCATGGGATTTAATATAAACTAACAGTTTTTTTCTTCATGTGTTAGAAATTGCTTTAAATAGTAGGGATACACATATTTTAGCTCCGTTATGTCAAAAACATTGCAAGGAAGTTTCATTAATTGTACAGTAAATGAAAAGCTAACATGTCTTTGATTAAGTCATAACTATTCACTTATTCAGTTTACCATTTGGGCAGAAATTGAAGAATTTTCTGTTTATTTTTTATTACTGAACTCACAAAGTTTTATTTACATGCATTTAGGCCTTTGAAAGTTACTGCCCTTAAAGATTATTGGGGGAGTTACCACTTCTTAGACTTGAGTTTTATCAAATTGGGATTCACAGATCTTCATCTGAATTTATTTATCAAGATTAATAATCTTCGTGTATGTCTGCAAAGTGCTTGAGATTGGGATTTGAAGCTTGGGACTTTGCTCTGGGCTCTGTCTCCAGCTCTCAGCTCTTTTTTAATTTTTAATTTTGAGGTAGGGACTTAAAAATGTCCTAAGTGCCTAAGATAAGCTCAAAATAGAAATCCTCCTGCCTCAGCCTCTTAGAGTTCAGGAATACAGCACAACACTTGGTGAAAGACAACAATCTTTGGACAGCTTAGGAAATATACATAAAAATTCATGGAAATTCTTCACAACCAATACTTTTTATTTCTGACTCTGTTTTATGTTACTGTCTTTTGATGAATGCTCCAAGTGCATATGTTTGTGGCTCAAGGCCCATCACAGCTGAAAATGCTTGTTGTTCCAATAAGAAAGGAAAGATTTTACATCAGTAGTTCTGTGCCAAGGGGACATACATGCCACCACATTTTTTATGTGTTTAGTGCAGGGTTTACAGGGTCTCTGTCTTAGTTACTCTTCTCTTGTTGCTGGGACAAATACCCGACACCCAAAATGAAGGAAGG
>NDGM011185793.1:1345-11922 GCA_002564305.1 Octomys mimax
CATGAATTTAAGCTTCCCACTTGGTGTTGGGTGATATCCATGAACGGGTCCACTGGTGTTTATTTCAGTTCTGAATCCTGATAGTTCGTTCCCTACAGTGCAGCTTTCCCTTCAATCCCTTCCAGCAAATAACACCACACAAAGTCACAACTCTTCGAATCAGATAATAAAGTGACCCAAGGGTCAGTGCCGTAAAGACGCTAGGCACTGACTGATACTTTCACAGCTCCGGGGAACTCTGGTGATGGGATCGCCTCGCAGCTGGCTTCCCTGCCCCACCTCTCGTCCTGCTCCTCGGGTTGGTACCAAGTGAGGGCACGCTGCCTTTGACCCCAGACAGTCTTCACATTAACTTGGATAAGAGCAACCTATCGCTAAATTATGTAAGTCATCTGAATGTATACTCAGTAGAGTTACTCATATTGTGATTTCACTGTTTATCAAAGCACATTATCAAAACAGTTTTACTAACAATAAATGTCAGAATACATCAGCATAAGCTGCAATGCCCACACAGAACAAATGCAGCAGAATCTGGTATTTTTATATAAATCGAAAGCGTCCTTACACTGGTGTGCACACTGTCTTTATGGTTATATGTATTTTTTGCATTATTCAGCATAACTCTTACCTTAATATGCTTCTCTACCAAATATGGGAACATTTACGTTTTGTTCGTGTCTCGATGTGACTGACATTTAATAGTATACTGTATTATTCCAACTATTCAGTTAAATTAGTGGCACAGATTAGTGGCTCCCACAGACAAGCTTCCCCACAAGCATAGATCATACTTGCACCTCATCCACTCTTCTTTCGTCATCTGCTTTCATGTAGGAAGAAGAATTTTCATTCATTTTAATTTTTAAAATGTTAGCCTTGCTAGCTCAGTGTTATAAAGGGTCGGACTGCACTGACGGAATCGATGTGTGTTCTGTATTTAAAAAGTGTTCACCACTCATTCCCATGAGCACAGGCAGATTCGTCCTGCCCAGCCTGCTGGCGGCAACAGCTTCCCCACCGCGAACACCACTGTCTGTCACAGTAGAGATTTAAATTCTGCCTGGGGGCCAGCGAGGTAGCTCAGCGGTCTGAAGAGCCTGCTTAGGCAAGCCTAGGCTGGCGCAGGGACATGATTTGATCCCGGCACCATATGCTGTGCCAGCCCCACCCTCAGGGCAGGCTGAGCCAAGCTAATAATAATAATAATAATAATAATAATAAATTCTGTCTGAGTTTGGTGTCCAGTGTGTCTTGCCCCTGTCAGTAGGTTTCTACCACCCTTCCTCTCTCTCCAGCAGTGCTCCGGCTCCGGCTCCCTCCCAAGTCTCTCCTGGATCTTCCCCTACCATGTATTTATGGAGGACAGCACTGCTCTTTAATAATTGTGCAAAGTATTCAATTGGACTGCACGCAATTACTCCCCTGTATTGAGGATCAGGGAACAGAACACCAGCCCTCCAATAACTGTCATTTCTTCCTGTTGGGGACCCTCCTGGCACTCCCCATGAGCTATTCTGAAATGGTTACTGTCATCAGCCTGGGGTGTGATTCTGCCCTATTAAACTTAGAATTACTCCCCCGGCGAATCCACCTTGAACCCCCGACCCGCCCTCACCGTGTCCACCCCACCCTCTCCAGAGCCTCTGCTAACCACTCTCCTCTAATTCCTGCAAGGGTAGCATATGCTCACAAGTGAAAAAGGACAGAATTTATCTTTTTTTGATTGATTGGCTTATTGCACATACACTGCACCTATCATTTTTGAAGTTCAATCTCTCTCACCTCCTGACCACAGGGAAATAAAATACTTCAAGGATTTTCCTACAAAAGCAACACAATTTCATTAGATCTTGGGACCACCTTGGCAGCTCTCTGCCTGTGGGACTCCCAGGGGAGCTTGAGGACAGGCTGAGGTTCTATAGACCAGCGTTTATATAACCATGCAGTCCAAAACATCTACAAATAGACTTCCAATTAAGTCGCATCTTTTGACAAGCTCGCTTCTGAAATTAACACCTTCCAAGGAGTAATGCAATCAGGCAATCAGCTCGCCTTGAGCCTAATTGAATCCCGGCATGTTCCGTGGGAACAGAGCAGCTCCTGAGCTGGGGGAACTTCGGGACAGGCCCCGAGCTCAGGGCTGGCTTCTGCAGAGAGGGTCCGAGGCTGCACTGCGGTTCTCTTTCTGTCAAATGAGTCACAGGGTGTCCGGTGGGAGGCGATGAAGGAGGCACCAGCTGAGCTGGACCAGCCACTCCAGCTAGAGCTTCGTGTCTTCTCTCTTGGCAGCAGGGCATTCGTATCAGTACTTTGAGGAATTAGCTGATAAAATCAATATTCATATCGCTGATCTTCCCAGCAGAAAGAGTAAACATTCTCTTTCCCATGAGTTTGAAGTCCAGTGAGCACCAGAATGCGCTCTGCTCTACTCTGGGCAAGGCTCCCCCTTCCTTTTTCCCAAGGTTTCACCCACCTTGCCCTGATCTGTTACTCGCTCCTGGGTGACTCTGTTCAGGCAGCACTTGGGGCTCTTGTGAGTGATCGCATGCTTCTGGAGGCTTTCTCGTGGCCAGGACTACAGGGATTCCTGCAGTGTCCACTGATGACAGTGCTGCCCACCACGCCTCTGACATTCAGCCTCCCATACTTGGGTGTGCGACCAGCTCTGTTGTAAGTGTAAGTTAGTAGACACGTGCCTAAGAACCCCTGGATAGGGTTCATAAAATAAAAATAGAAACTAAGAGTTAAGCCTTTGACTATGATCTAAAGAAACATCAAACCTTCGAAAAGTCATTCAAACTCACTTATCCTTGGCTTCTTTGGGAATAATTGATGTTGCACATTGCAGACATAGAGGGACCACAGGTCACAGAGCAGCGAAGGTGCTTTGGGCTGGGGAGGTTTGTTAGGATTAAATAGCAGAAGTCGTGGTCCCAGGACCTCTAAACAACCCCAAGGCAGCCTCAGGGCATGTGGAAGTGGACTTGGGGATGAAGGCGCTGGTCTGGTGGGCTCTCTGGAGGGCTCCCCAGAGCCCCCAACCTGCTCCAGCAGGTTCACCTTACAGCCTGGAAGAAGCAGAGGGTGGCCCTGCTGGCACGCAGCAGAGCACAGCCAGTGGGGTGCCGCGCGCACGGAGCACAGGTGCAGGTTAACGGAAGGACAGGATCCTACACATTCACCTGGAACTGCAGTTTCGTCTTTTGTTAGAGAAAGGTAATAGAAATAATCCTGTGACTCTGGCCTCAAAATGGGGAGGCCCACACGGACGCTCTGTCAGAAACCAGAGAACATCTTCTTTCTCTGAGACTCAGAGGCCAGAGAGGAGAGCAGCTCAGACAGCTGCAGGAGGGAGCACTGCAGTCTTGTGAGGCTCAGAGCAAGGGCTCAGTGGACGGGGCGCATGAGAAAGCCCTCTTGCCCTGCCCCCCAAGGGGCCCCTTTCCTCTTTAATATGCAGATTTCGGCTCAGCTTCCTGCCCTCCCGCTAGCTGTCCACAAAAAGTATCAAGTCAACAGTTCCCAGTGAGGGAAAGCTCCCCAGCGTCTCAGAATAGCAGAGGGTGCTGTCAGGGCAGGCAGGGACCTGCGCAGCCCCATCTCCAGCTGTTCCTACAGAGGAACTGCACAGCGGGGCCTCCTGCCCTGTGCTTTCTCCAGTCCTGCTCTCCTGCCCTGTGCTTTCTCCGTTCCTGTCGTTCCTGTCGTGTCCTTCTTTTCCTCCCATCTGCCCTTCTGTGTCCTCCCTCCCTCCCTCTCTTCCTTACTTCCTTCTTCTCTTCCTCCTGCAAGGTCTTTCACCCTTCTGTTAGCAATTATTGCACACTGGGAAAATCAGGGGCTATAAATGGAAACAAATTCTGGTTCGGAAAATTACTGAGCGATGCCGGGAATTTATCTAGCATTTGCTATGCAGAATACATAGGACTATGAGTAATAAATTTGGACTATTGAGCTAGAAGTCAAAGAAACAATTACTGAATGGAATCATTTTGAACACCCTTTTTGGTCCATTTTGCTTGAATATCTGACAGAAATAGAGCAGCAAAATGAACGAGCAAAGAGCACCGTACTTTTAAACCTATGAGTCATGCTGACCAATTCTCCTTGACAAAACTATATTTTTAAAATTTCGTTTGTCTTATTTTGTTTTGCTTGAGATAGGGTCCCACTGAGCCGTCCCAGCTGGACTGAAGCAGAGCTGCTCTGCCTCCGCCTGCCGAGCTGGGTCCGGCAGCACGCGCTGCAGCATTCCCAGCTGGGCGGCACAAGCTCCTGGGCGTCCGCTGCCGTGTTCCACTGCACACGCGGCTACGTTACGTTCCCCGGCCTTTGGTCTCTTATCCCCTTACCTCAGTGTATTTTATGGATTTTTAGCAGAGGACACTAAGGCAGCTTGCAAGCTGCTTCAGTCCTCACCGTTTTCCAGAGCAGTGAAGTGATGGAGAAAGGAAAAGGGAATCACAAAGGAGGAGGAGGAGCGCTGAGCTCTGCATGGAGGATCCACAGGGCAGAGACCTATAGTCACGGGATGCCTCTTGGCCACGGCATACCACGAGTGCGGGCCACGACCCGCGGAGCACTGCCCAGAGGGTGGCCGGCCTGCGTGCGTCGTTGCCTCCTGGAGCCTCCTTGCGCTGCTGCGGCAGCACCTGCCCCTCTCGGGGCAGCTCTCTCTGCAGCGCTCTGCTCCCTGCCCCAGCCGTGTGTCGGGGGAGCCTCGCACCGGGAAGTGAGAGTGCTGGCCCTGCCTTCCTGGAGATGCGATCAGCCCCACAGCCTCGGTTAGCGCAAAAGCCCACGAAACCTCTCTGCCTGCCAGGGTACAGGGACGAACCCTGTAGGAGAGCCGGCAGGCGAGGGTCTGCCTACACAGCAGGTCTGCTCTCCGCCGGTCAGCCTCCTCCTCCAATTCTCCTGCACCATTTCTACCAGGAGCTGGGGCGTGACCCTGTCACAGAAGCTGCCGGCTGCCTGCGCCCACCCTGACACAGACCTGCCCTGCCTGGCGCTGGCAGCAGTCTGTGGCCCCGTGCCCGAGCACCCCAGCCCTCAGCTCCACTGCTCTGGAACTCCCAGCCCTCCAGCCTAACATCACTGGGAACAGGCCTGGCTCAGGGGCTCCCAGCCCAGCTCAGCGCTGAAGCCGGGGCCCCGAGAGCCTCACCCTGTTTGCTCTCTTTGTCCCAGCACCTGCAGCGCACATTATGGGCACCTGGCCGGCTCTGACCTGTACAGCCATAAATCCTTTATTCGTTAATTTATAAGCTTTTAAAGAAAGAGACTATTTGTCACTTGTCCAAGGAAGTTCCATAGAATTTATCAGTCATTGGCACATAAACATCACTGAATATTCATCCTAAAATTTGCTGTAATGGTGCTAGTACTAGGGTGCCTTCAAGATTTGTTTTCTGCTCTCTGGAACCAATCAATATATCTTTTCCTAAATGCAGTCTGAAAATGTGCCAGACGTGATCAGATTGTCTGTGTGAGCAACGGCTCGAGGGTTTTGCCACAGGCTGCAAGCCAAGGCCGGGGCGCAGCCTGCACGCAGCAGCGCATGCGCCTCGCAGAGCCCCGATCTTAGCGTTCTGAGAGCCCAGAGACAGGAGTGGTTGGTGCACCTGGAGGAAGAGATAGGCGAGCACAAAATCTATCGCTGAGGAGACACGGGAGTGCAGCCCCGGCCGGCGTGAGCTGGAGCGGAAGTGAGGTTCAGGGCGGGATGAGGGTGCGAGCCGGGAGTGGGACTGGAACGACACTGCAAGGAGTGGACTGGACCTGGGAAGAGAAATTCCACAGACGAGACGTAGCTAACGTAGCCGGGCTCCCAGGCACTGCTCAATGGCCAGGCGACTTGTAGCAGGATGTTAGGAACAGGATGTGTCACCTTAGGGTCTGTTAGACAGGGGCACTTCAGTAGAGCGAGAGTCTTCAGTGAGTGATGCAGTCATTGGTAAACTAGGTAAGAGCATAAAAGTGAACACTATAAGACAGGAGCTTCCTTTGATCAGAATTATGTATCTGAAAAGGTGCAAAAATAAATGTGCTAAAAGACAAGACCGGGCAAGCAGCACTAGGAGATGCACGTGGTGAGACACGGAGAGTTTGGAAACCGCAAGCATACTGGAATTCATTCTGTACCAAACAGGGGAGATTTTTAAGCAAGGAAATCATGTGTAGAAGGCATGTTAATTAGAGGAAAAGGCATGACTCGGGCATACAAGAGTATTATTTAGTCTTTAGAAAGCAAATGCACACACGTAAGCTACCACAGAGGACCGCGAGCGCTCTGCTGAGCCAGAGCAGCTAGTCACAGAGAGCAAGGCTGACGGCTCTGCTTGGATCGATCTCCCGGATGGGCAGACTCAGAAGGATGGAAACCTCAGGGCTAGGCAGCAGCTGGAGAACGGGAAGATGGGGACATTCCATCTCGTGGAAACGGAGCTCAGTCTGGGAAGATGCATGTGTCTGGGTCAGCCCTCCGTGGCAGGAGCCACAGACCCGGCCTCACACAGTCAGGGAGGGGTGGTGCATGTGGCGCCTGGTTTCCAGTGACCCAGCCCAAGGTCACCTGGGTCTGGGGCAGAAACGTCTCAGGAAGGGCACAGCAGGAGAGAGCTGCTTCCCCGTGGTGGCTAAGAAGCCGGGGAGGAGCAGAGCCCTAGAGGAAGGCGTGGGTCGCACCTCTGGTAGCTGCCCAGACCAGCTGAAGAGACAGCTTCCTAATCCTCTCAGTGGCTCCCAGGCCAACGGAGTTGGTGACTAAGGGTTGTTGTCGTGATAATGTAGGTAGACGTAACACCGCCAAGTATATGCTTAGTGTAGGAAACTCTAGGTGTATTTTACAACAATTCAAAATAATAGTACAAATGATTTCAATAAAAGCTGTTTCTGAGGGAGCCTTCAGAGCTGGGTCAGTGTCCCGGCAACATGATGCCTCTTAGGACTGAGGCCAACCACAACCACGCAAGCATGACCCCAATGCCTCAGAGTTCTAACTACACTTTCCTAAACGTGTTTAGTTGTGTTACATAAATGACCGCTATTGTCATAACGAAAGAAGAGATGCTCATAAAATCTAGGTTAGAATGGCAGGTTTCACATAATTTTAAATAAGGACCACATTGGGCTGTAGCTTGGGGAGGAAACCTGTGGCTGAGCGTCAGGGAGGAGGCACAGAGATGGCAGGTAGGGTCTCCGGATCCCCAGGACGCAGTGTGGGGGACACAGGGAAACATGATGGTGAGCCTACAGAGCTAGCCACGGCTCCCAGTGCTGCCTGGGCCTGGGAGAGGGGCAGGGAACTCAGGATGGCTAGGCTGACCCCCAGCAACCCTGTCCCCGGTGAGCGGCCTCTGCCAAGTGCCCTTGCTGGGTGCTGCTGGTTGTGACTAGCAAGTGGCAAGGACACACAGCCAGGCCGCCTCAGGCTTCTTGCTGCCTCAGAAGAGCATCTTCCAGGATGCAGCTGTTTCCTGCCCACCCCAGGGACCCTGCAGCAGCCTGCTTCGTCTGCCCTGGCAAAGTGAGTGCCTGGCTGTCTTCCTCTCTGCCTGGGCTCTCGCGTTTCTATCCTGTTACCTGAAAAGTTTCTGCTGCCCAAGCCTGGGAGCCCTTCCTCGCTAGGTGACTGCAGTTTGCCATGTGATCACTGTCCACAGGAGATTGGTGCCTCGGACCTGGCCTCGCCCTCAGCTGGGTGCCACCATCTGCTGCCCTGTGACGCCCCCTGCTTGAAGAACAGCTGTCAGGGGTATTTTGTGAAAAATTACTTGAGACATGGGTCAGAGATTGCGCTTCGCAGACCAGGCCAACGTTCACAAAGCGTGACCTGGAGTCTGGCCACGAAGGTCCTCCTGACTGTGGGTAGCCTTCCCTCGAGAATCCACACTTGCCTTGCTTCCTCCTGTCCTGTGGGAGTGGAGCCACGAATGTGGAAGAGGATGCTCTTTTCCTTTTTCTTTCTTTTTTTTTTTTTAATTTAGGGCAGGGTCTGCAGGGTGTGCAGGATCTCACTACAAGTAGATTGGACTGGTAGTGATCCTCCTGTTTTTAGCCTCCCAAGCTCTGGGATTACAGGTGTGCTCCACCACTCCCAGTCTCAATCGCCATCTCACTGTGCACTAGGGGCAGGGCCAGCACAACATGGGGATTACACCCTGGTTTCTGTGCTCTGCCGAAGCAGGCGCGTTAGTCCACTGAGCCCTTGGGACAGCTCTTCTGAGCCAGCACAGCCTACAACCTGCTCCAGCAGCTCTTCATCCGACAGTAGGCTTCACTTAAATTTAACTTGGGAAAATCCCCATCCTATTTTGGTTCATAAGTGCTAGATACCTGGCTGTGATGACAGGAGATGCCTGACATATTTCTGTGCTACTGTGACAGGGACATCTGAGAAAATCACGTTCATCCCCACTGGTACTGACCTGGTTTCAGAATTAAACTTCACTGCACTGGAGTGATTTTAAATATTTCCTTGATATCTAAACACAAGCATAATAGAAGGAAGAGCACGGTGGGCTTGGATTCAGGTGTGACTGGGGCACCAGGCCGAGGACGTGACTCAAGGTCCAGTGCTGGCCTCGTGTTGCCCAGCCCGAGGAGGCAAGCCTAGCTTCACACTCACGCGCCTACACCCATGAGCACACACTCAAGCATCATAGAAAGAGTGAAAGAGCTCTTCAAAAATAAATACAATCCACGAACCTCCCCTACTCTATACTTCCTGGCCAGGAGGCACCAGCAGCAGCGGCGGTTCTGCTTTATTTTCCCTCTTAGCCCTGAGCATCTTACCCAAGTGTAATGGCCTTAAATCTGGGCGCCAGCTGTAGCCGACTCGTTCCTGGTTCGGCCTTGGAAAGCCTGTGTCCTGGTGCTCGGTGTCAGAACCGTATGCAGCCGCCTCCGCTCACCAGCTGTCCCCAGACGCGCACGGCCTTCACTCTCTGGATGAATAAGCTCCCAGAAGGGAAAGTGCCTCCAGTCTCTGTAGAAGGGCTGCACATTTCTATCAGTTTACAGAGGAATGTCTTGTCCTGGAAAGGCTCAGTAAGCAAAGCAAAATCCATACAGCTGCCCAGAGTGGGATCAGAGCTGAAATTTAGGAGGTTTGGTTGATCCACACCTTTATTTGAACTTACTATCTTTGTTAAAAATGCATGAATGAAGATCCTAAAATGTGCTACTTAAAATAAAGCTGTAGTCACGGAGCGGTGAGGTGAGTTTTACCAGGAGACAGACTAAGCGGGCTCCTCTTGCTCTGTCACTTTGTACTATATAGCAATGAGCTCTGCCAGCCCATTTTCATGGCAGCGTGGCCACGAGAAGCTGCAGGTAATAAGGGGAGGCAGAGCCCTCTCCGGCGCTCCGCAGATGGAGCGCATCTGGAAAGACTTCAAACTGAGTTGAAAATGAATCCATTCCTCTCACTAAACTTCAGACCAAATGTTTCCATTTGTCACTAGTTAGACCTTCTGACCTGCTCTGCTTTTCATGCTGAGAAAATCTCTCTTAAATTCACTGCTCATTAAAGACACACAGCACCCCAAATTCTTCAGCAGGCGCTGCATAGGAACAGATTGCATGCAAATTTTTGATGTTTAACACGACTCAACATATGCTTAATGTCTCAATATTTCAGATCAATTAGGGATAAGTCACTTTTAAATGGCAAATTTTGTGGTTTTGACGGGTATGTTAAATCTTCCTTCTTAGCATTCCCGTTATTTTTGACCTTGACTACTAATAGAAAAATTATCTTGAATCACTATGTATCTTTAATAAAAGCAGTTATGTTTCAGATTAAAAAGATGGACTCTTTAAATAAAATTATTTGAAAATCTGCATTATTTAACTGAATGCAAACAGTGATGTTTTAATCTTCCCAGAGGAAAAGAAACTCCTGAAATTTCTGGTAGATATTTTTGGAGCTTTGGCACCATTTGCATGCAGAAAGGTAAGGAAATGTTTTCATTTCATGCTATAATCTCACTTGAAGAGAATCATGGTCACTTGGACTCATGCCACCATGTGACTGAGACTGAGATTTTGGCATCACTTTGTTTTGTTTTATTTCACCTTAGATGTGGGATATCAGCTAGTTTGTATCTTAATAGTCAAATGCAAGCCTTCTTACTGCACAAAGAATATTCGGAATGCCTGAGTCTGATGGCCTCTCCTTGCCCCCTGCCCAGGCGTGGCCGCAACTAGCACAAGGCGAAACCACTCAGGACGCAGCTGAACCCTGAACTCTGCGCGGCGCTGGGGTGTTTCTCTTATCAAGTTGATCAGAAATCGCCTTGAGAATTCTTCACTCTTGTTCTCCAGGAATACTAATCTTTCGGGGGATCGCCTGAGTTCATAACAGCTGCATGGCCTCCTTAAAGGGCCCTCGCCCCTTTCCTGCACTTTGGGCCTTTGTCTCTGGTCTGGAACCTGCTTTGTGGAAAGGCAGCATGGCCCAGGGCTCTGGAGCTCCGATTTTGGGGCCCTACCACCCGCCCCACGGGCCTCGGGTTCCAGGTGCCTAAAAAGACACAGAATCAACGCTTCTCCAAGGGAAGTGCTCTATG
>NDGM011185794.1:0-25022 GCA_002564305.1 Octomys mimax
ACTTTGGGATTACAAATATTGGCTTCTTGGACCGAGACGAGGACCTAGAAGTGTCTCCTACAACCAGGGACAGAAAGAAGGTCCCTGCTGGTCACTCATCTCGCCACTGCTGTTGCTGCTTGTCCTCAGATGCCCCCACCTTCTCTGCTATGTGCCACCCTGATTTGGATGCAGCTGACCGTGGACGGGACCTCCGCAAACTGTGAGGCATCATAAGCCCATCCTCCCGGAGCTTCGGGTGCCAGGCCTTTCGTCTCAGCAATGAGAAAAGTAACTGAGGCAGTTGCTGAAGCAGAAGCACATTGTTTCTGATCACCTGAAAGAAGGAATTATACCTTCCACAACACAGTACTGCTACTTCCTGGCATTCACTTAGGACGTTTTTTGTACTGCATCTAATGCTTTTCTTGAGTTGAGTACAAAACTACCAATAATATCTTCTTGTGATATGACTCATAACCTTTTAACAATTAAGAGAATTAGAAATCAGGAAAACTGCTGCTAGCATATATAATCCACAGAGCTGTTTCCTCTTCTAAATCACCAGGCCAAGGGTTCTCACAGAACAAAGCATTCCTGGCTCTTCTGGACTCAGCAGTATTCAATACGGCCCCAGAACAAGGTAAGTCACATCTGGTCTTTGGGATCCATGAGCTTGCGGCTGGTAGTGGAAACCGTGTGAATGGATCAGACCCCAGGGAGAGCTACAGCACAAGAGGATTAGCGGATAAACGCATCCTGGTCAAGAGACAACAAAATGGATCCAAAAGAAATATTTAACTGACCCAAGATCTCCAGTAACATAAGCAAAATTGCTTCCAAAGTATTCTTTAGGTTTTGATAGCTAAATCCCTAAATTTTAAAATTTCTAACTTTCTTCTATAAGTTGTTTGGTCCCGACATATTCTCTCTCTCTCTCTCTCTCTCTCTCTCTCTCTCTCTCTCTCTCTCTCTAAATAGAAACCTCGTGGCTATGCCATCAGCCTCTGCCATTCCCAGGATGAAGGTTTTGCTTCCTTTTGCTACTTATCAGGTACAGCAGACTAAATCCAAGGACTAAGACAGCCACCGGGGAAAGCAATTCAGGACAGGAAGATTTGACAAAATATAATTTTCACAGACACGTGTTAAGTCTCCCTCATGTATAGGGCAAGAATCTATTTCTCCTACTCAGGAATGGACAGAAAGGGACTGCGGGACTGCGCCTCTAATCCCCTCTCCCTCCCAGTCTTCTCTCTCCTCAAAAGAAGCCCCCGTTCCCTTCCAGGTGCACAGACAAAAAACGCGCAGTACCCCGCCGCCCTCAAACGCGCTTGTCACTCTCACGGGCCACGTGATTTTCTTTGATCCACACAAAAGAAATCTGTAACTACAGCCTGCTGTCTTTTTTCCCTTTCTTACTTGGTGTGCGTTTTGGAAGGAGAATAAACCCAGGAAGCGACAAGCTACATCCTCAGCTCTTTTTATTCCTTTATGTTTGAGACAGGGCTTCCGAACGTTTCGTATTTTGGAGACAGCCTGGACTGAAGCTTGAGGCCCGCCTGCTGCAGCTTCCTGGGTAGCTGCGATTACAGGCACTGGCCACCATGCCAGGCTTTAGGCTCTCTGTCCTAATCTACACATATTCACATGAAAGCTACTCATGTAATCCTGAAAATGTAAATGAATACAAAAATGACCAGGAAAGAAGATAGGAGTTTTCTTTGGAGACAAATGAAGAGTAAAGCGTCAGCCCGACTGTTCTACGCCTACTGTCTCCAGCTCTGTTTCTGGCACTCAGCACAAAACGACATTTTATCAAGCACTGAGCACCAACCTCTGATTCCAGCCAGTACAAGGAAATCATTCCAAACAAAAAGGTTTGCACTTGAGCTACACTGACTCAGGGGTGGTTTTCGGTCCTTGCAGATTTGCCCTCCAGGACTCACAATCATTTACAAGGTGGGAAGTTTCTCTAGGAATGTGTGAGGCCTGATAGTGGCTTAGCAGACACCAGCACGTAAACAGACAGTCTGGACATCCCAGCAATTGTAGCACATGTCAAATGATGGAAAACCTTTCAACAACACCTGCAGTTACGATTCCTCAAAAATCTAAACTGGGAGAGGAGCCAGGTGCAGGGGAGTGGAGGCACTGGACCTTCGGGGGATGGAGAAGCTGAAGGTGGACAAGTCCATGACCACGGACAAGGGGATGGGCAGCACACCATGGCTGCCTGCATCCCAGAGAGCTGCTTTTGTGCTCAGAGCCCTTAGCAACGGTGGCCTGCAGGGCAGGATAGTTTGACAGTGACCACAGCCTCCTCAGGTAGGTTGGGAAGGGCTGCATGGCTGAGCTCTGCCCCTGAAAATATTTGGTCTATTGAAGGAGACCACTGTGAAGTGGCTCTGAGCAGGACTTAACATTAGCCCACGGGCTTCCATGCTTACGTGTGAGTCTGTCCAAGGCCCAGGCCCCTTGTCTGGAGATGGGCAGCAGCCTCATGGTAAGCAGACCTCTGCGGGTCGCTGGTCCTGGCTGAGGCCTGCAGTGGACGACAAAGCCCTGAAGCCTTGAAGGACACAATCAGGCACAGCTGAGGGTGTCTGGCTCAACCCCATTTAACTAGAAAGGAGACCGAAGCTGCAGGCTTCGCACTCCTACAAATGACTCAACCTAAAGACAAGGCAGCTCTCCCAGGGGCATAATTGACTACCTGGGAAAAGAGTTCTCAAGGTCCTGCTAAGATTCCGATGTTTTCTTCAGTAACCTCCATCCTTGTTGGAAAACCAAATAAATATAGAGCGCCCGGAGACGTTCTTGGTCTTAGCCCCCAGAGAATATTGAACTCTACTACAAGGTTTTGAAACTCCTAGAGCCTTAAAATCATACCATTTGATTCTTTTATTTAAACCTTCACTTTACACTTTTGATGTTTTAGTTCCCATTGCTATTTTCAATAAAATTGAACATTTTTCATATTTGTTAGCCATTTGCATTTATTCTGTGGTATATTTCCTTTTCCTGAGTTTTACATCAGAGCAACCTTAGTTTCTTCCCTAATTGGTCTATATCAAAGCTGTCATAATTACCTTTTATAAACCACATTGAGCTTTTTTTTTATTGCAAACACAAATTCTAAACTGTAGAATTCTGACATCAGCAAGACAGCAAAACAGGGAGACCCCAAACCCATCCTGCTGCACACGGACACAATAAATGGATGAACAGCCATCTACCACGAGTGGCTTCAGGCACGTTTTAGGGGCCAGGTCGCAGGTTGTGACACCCAGGGGACCTCACATCAGAAAAAAGCCACTTTGAGAAGCAGCCCGAGTCCTGGAAGCAGGGCCTTACTGCTGAGCTGGCTCTGGACCCAGAAGCAGCCCCACCCTCACTGGGCCTGGCTCCAGGCAGGGCTGGTCCTAGAGAAGGTTTGTTTGTCTAGAAAATCAGTAGTAGCTGTCCACACCCACACCTTTGGTATCACAACCACACACGTGGGTGGAGTAACTCCAGCCCTAGTTACCGCTGTCTTGGAGGAAGTGTCACTAGCAAACACAATCAACGGCATTTATTTAAAAAGGTTATATTGGGGCTGGGGAGATGGCTCAGTAGAATAAGCGCCTGCCTGGCAAGGGCAAGGGCCTGAGTTCAAACCCCGGTTCCACAAAAAAGAAAAAAAGGTTATATTAACATCACATTCAATAGCTCAGTGGATTAAAGTGCCTGCAAGCAGGTGCAGGGGGCAGGGGTTCGGTCTCCAGGCCTGCCATGCTGCCTCCAACCCCCTCAACCCCAGGGCACGCTGAGATGGCAATAGAGACTGGGAGTGGTGGTGCGCGCCTGTAATCCCAGCTCTTGGGAGGCTGTAAACAGGCGGATCACTAGACGTCCGATCTAGTAGTGAGACCCTGAATGCCTTGTAGACTCTTCCCTAAAATACAAAACAAAAACAAACAAAAATCACATTCAATGCTGCACAGCTGAAGTTGTCCTCTAGGACCCCGAATAATGCTTGGGTACATATGCTCCCATTTCCTAGGCGGCAGCAGAGCACAGGTATTCCAGCCCAAGAACTGGCCACAAGGAAGAAATCAAAAGCACTGAGCTTCTCACGCTCACGGTCATACATTTTCATAATCACTATCACATCTGTTTCTGTCCTGAGATGGTGATTTTCAACCTGCTTTTCACTTGAGCCTATGAATCTCTGTATTATCTCCATTATTAGGAAAACATACTCTATAAATGACCAATAAATAAAAATCTACTCATGGCATAAACAACTCCGGTTAGCCATTGACTTTTAGCTGTTCTTTCAACATCTCTTAACAGCACTTGGAACAAAAGGAATGTTGTTTATATACATGTGTTTCGTGTCCCTCTTTCAAGAGATTTTGAGGGGCAATCTACAACAGCAAAAGTTGAGGACAAAAAAACTAAATGTTCCATTATAATTCAACATTTATCAGTGCCAGAATAGACTATGATTTTAGCATCAGCTTAACAAGGTTAAATTTATGAGACATGTATGTAGAACATTTCTAAATTTTTCTATATGTACTGTTGCATAAACTTCTAATCTGTGAAGGGGAGAAGGCCTATTTGTAGGATCTCTAGTTAGACTTTGTCATTTGAGTCTTAGATCTTTTCACATATCTTTACAACTAATTTCTTTTCTATATTAGAAATTAGAAAATAATTCTACAGACATAAAGGAAGAGAAATACTTAAGCATCCAACAAATGCCATCTTGTGATTGTGTAAAATATTTTACATTTTTAACATAATGTGAAAACTAGAAATTATACCTTAAGGGAGCAAATAATCTAAGACATACATATAGAAAGAAATAAGACACATTAGAAAAAGACAAATTTTCTAAATAACCTCTGTGTGCTTGTTCTGGTACTGACTCATTTTAAAATATGTGTGTTATTGTAAAAAATCAGAAACACTTTACCACAAACTTCAATAATTTGGCAAATAAAAAGATTGATAATTTTAATTACTTATAATCTCAGTAAAGAATAAAACTTCTGTTCAATAAAAGCTGCTCAGTAAACTCAGAAAGCACAGCCCCATAGTCTAAAAATAACCTCAAAATTAACGTGTAATGAAAGTAATGTGTGTTATAATGGAGTCTGATCCAGCTATAAAAAAGAAAATTTTGAGGCTTTTGTAGATAAATGGATGCCACTAAAGACAATACTGGTAAGTGAAATAAATTAGATCCACATGTGAAAACATTGTATTACCTCACTAGTGTGAGAACCTGCAAGAGTAAATAAAATCTAAATGGTAGGACAGACATTGTGAAAGGGGCAGGAATCGTTCAATAGGAAGGAAAGCTGGGATGAGGAAAAGGACAAATGAAAGATGGGGGGGAAATGCATTCAGGTAAATATGCAGAACAGTTTGGATAATTGTACTGTCAATTTCTGCTGGTCTTTTGAAAGGAGCAGCCAATGATTAATTTTTTTTGTTGCTTTCACTCTGATTGTTTTTCCTCTTTCGAATTTCTTATAACTTCTTTGTTGTTGTTTTGTCTTCTCTTTAAACAAATCTTGCATTGTTTATAATTGGTAATGCATTATATATTATATATAATCTGGTAATCTGAACAACTAATTTGAATATAGCATCATGGAATATGACAACTATTGTTGAACTCCTATTGCTTTGTTTAGTGAAATCTTGTATCATTTTTAATGCTTTTGTTTTCCCATCACTATTTTGTATTCTTTTTTCCTAAAAAAAAAAAAAAGTAATATGTGAACTGGTGTTAAGAGATGGGCCTTTACCTGGTAAAATTCTGAAGATGCTGCCTCTGTGAATGGCGAATGCCTTCCAAAAGCCTTACTACAAGCATCCAATATGCAAATCTGTTCCTCAGCCACGTGAGGACACAGCAAGCATGCATGCCAGAGAACACAAGCAAGGTACCAACGTGGAAGTAGAGAAAATTGGTCCTCAGCAGCTAACGTGCTCACATCTTCATCTTGGACTTCCAGGTCCTGCCAGCTGCAGCAAGACTGCAAAACAGGCACCAACCCGCCCCCAGCACAGAAACAATAGAAGAACAGCACCCACCACCACGAATGGCTTCACGTGAGTTTCAGGGGCCGGGTCGTAGGTCATGACACCTAGGGGAGCTCAGGTCAGAAGAAAGCCACTTTGAGAAGGCAGAGAACCTTCACCTGAGACCTGGCACTGGACCCTGAAACAGCCCCATGCCCTCCGGGTCTGGCTCCAGACCTCGGCCTAGAGAAGGCTCTATGGCTCTGTTGTGTGAGCCTTTTGCTGCTTCTTAAAAAATTCAACACGGGCACTATTTTAAGAGATATTTTTCTTTTGTATGCAAACTGAGGTAATAGTCTCCTCTATAAACACTACTTTATATGACTTTTAGTTCTGTAATTTTCAACTCTGCATTAAACTAAGATGTAGGCGATTCTTTCTGGCTACGATGTATGCTTATGCTATTTCTCTGATGCCTGTTACCGCCGCACCACTGTCCTTCTCTATTCTGTCTTATGCCCTTTGAAAACACAGAAATACACACAACAGGAAGGTGTGTGTGAGAGAGACAGACAGGCAGGCAGGCAGGCAGACAGACAGACAGACAGCAATTTCTTTACTTAGCTTCTCAGCTCAGCTTTACTCAGCTACTTAGTTTCATTTGCATTAAAAAGAATTTTCAACTCTCTCCTAAACAAATGTCAAAGAATCCCTGTTGTCAGTGGGAAAAATTTATTGCCAGCTATTCCTCACACAGAGGACTTTATCCAGAATGTGTGAAGAACTCCAAAAATAAATTTACCACCCAAAATAAAAGACTCAGTAAAAGCAATGGGGAGCTGAAGGGAGGGGACACTTCTGAAAAGACATACAAATGGCCAATGAACGCGTGAGAAAACTCTCAAAATCTTTGGCCATTAGAGAAACGCAAGCTCACACAGCACTGGGATTCTACCTTACTCCAGAAGAACGGCTTCCATCAAGAACTCAAGTAATAATAAGTGCAGAGAAAAAGGAGCTCTTCTGCGTCATCCGGGAATGTAAACTCCATTATGGAAATCAGTGTGGAGAGTCCTCAAAAAACCGAGCTAGATATTTCATTTGATCCAGCTACTCCCCTTCAAGATATTGCCCCCAAAGGGTTAAAGACACGTTACAGTGACACAGACATGCTCAGGGTTATGGCGACACAACTCGTAACAGCTGAATCCTGGGGACAGCCTACATGTCCATGAGCAGACGAGTGAATAAAGAAACGTGGTATTTATACATAATGCAGTATTACTCTGCCATAAAGAAGGATAAACCTGAATCATTTGTGGAAAACTGGATGCACTTCATATTGAGTGTAATAAGTCACATGCACAGGCTTAAACATCGCATGCTTTCTCTTATACGAGAAATCCAAAATACAAATAGAGCACAAAATAAAAGGCAGTAAGAACTAGAGGATGATCCTTCTGCAAAAGAGAACAGGTCTGAAAGATGCAGGGGTGGGGAGGCAGGGGGCTGGGCATGAGAAACAATGACGGTGTGTTACGTCCATCCATGTGCCAAGTCCCTGTGAGAATGCAATCATTACAGCCTACAAACAGGGACTGATAAAGACAGGATGTTGTTTTAGCACCAATTCTCTTTGGTGCTAAGTCTCTAGCGCACGCTACTGGATGGTAAGGTTTACTGAGCACTTCCTGGTTTGAAAACTCCAAGTTTTACTGGCAGGTAACTTATTCTCTTTTATATGGAAAACAAAGCATCCAATCGAGATGTTCAGGAGAAGGCAAGGAAAGCGATACTAGCCTTTTTGTTTCTATCCTATTTTCCTATCAGTGAGTTAAAGTATCAGCATGTACTACTTTGTGGGGGCAGCTGCTCTGAGTCCTGCTATCTGGGTGCTTTAAGCATTCAGGGTACTTGGAATGCTTGTGGGATGAACATTGCTAGGCCCCACCCTCAGAGTAAGAACCGAGGAAAAGCATCGAGGCCTTGAGGCACCTCAGACGTGCCCGGGGAACCCAGACGCAGCGCCGTCCCAGAGACATGATGAGAAACTTCAGCAATGTGGTCTTAGAAAAAGAGGAGTGTTTCTAATCTTAAGCAGACAAACAAAGGACTGATAGTTCTGCTCCATGAAATCCTCAAAGCCTGTCTCCTTTGACCCTTACACACAGCCTCAGACCCAGGGACTCACGACTTGCCAAGAGATTCGGTTTCCTGAAGAACCTTCTAGGAAGTCACGGCTTCGGAGCTCCGTTTGCAGAGAGAAACAGCGCGGGGACTCAGCCACCCCAGCGGCTCTTGCTGCGCTTCACTCCAACCTCTGGCCCCCTGGGGGTGCTCACAGCGGCTGTGGCAGCACTTTCTGAGCACGGAAGGACAAGTGCGAAGTGCTTCCACACGCTTGGCTCCCCTGGCACCACTGAGCTGGAGCCCAGGGCTCAAGGGCAGCCGCCCAGGCGGGCTTCACAGAAGCATCAGCTTCAGCCAGTCATACCACAGACTGAGAAGGGTCTGCGGCACCACAGCGGATCCGGAGCAAGCGAACACGCCCTGGCATCCGGGCCAGGCGCTCCTCTTTTAATTAATTGAAAGTAGAAACCAAGTGACAAATGGAGACCAAACTTGCAGTCTGTGCATGAAGTCAGGCTCCTTCCCTCACAGAGCCCAAAGTCCTTGGGGTGGCAAGAGGAGTGCAGCGGTTGACACCTTCTGTGAGCTTGAGACGTCTAGAAGCTTCACGAAGTACAGGGCCGTCCTGTGTCCTGGTGCAGAGGGCCTGCCCTTATCTCTGGGGCATTGTTAGGTATGTCCACCTGAGAAGCTCAGAAGGCTAACTAAGGGACTCAACCAGGGGCCAGGGTCCTCACTTTGTAAACGTCCTGAGCCTGCGCAGCAGGAGGGCTTGGAGTTGGGGTGAGTGCTGCGCCCGCCCTAGCGGGGAGCCTGCGTGTGATATAAAACAGGAGAAGAGGCTCGCTCTGCCCCCTTCGCTCTTGCCGCTCTTGCGGTCTTCCACTGCCCTGAACTGAGCTCCCTGCACCCCGCCTTGGCTCCCGCAGCTGCGGTGGACTGACTCCTGTCCAAACTGCGAGCTAAATAAAGCTTTCCTCCCTTAATTTTGGCTACCTGGTATTTCCCCGCAAGGAGAGAACAGTCATCAACACAGGAAGGAATGGACACCTTCCTTTCATTCCTGTTGCTTCAGGCACTCCAAGCCTCCCGAATGACTAGTGAAGTGAGATCGTTTCCTGTCATCTCTAATGTCATTAAGACTTCTCAACGTGTTGGTTAAAAGCATTTGAAAAACAAAAGCCATCAATGCTTTGAAACTACTGGAGTGTAAAGATAAAATGAAGTGGAAAACACTCCCCAAAAGAACCTTCCCATCTACTCACCGCCTAGCCATCTTGCTTGCAAAGTTGCGTGCTCCACAAGTCTCTACGTCATTAAAACCATTCCTCCTGGAACTTCTACAGCAAAGTGTGTCTCGGGCTCTAGCTCTCTTCCTGTAACCTGACATGGCCAGCAGCTTCATCGACCATCACCACAGCAGAATCCAGCGCCACCACCTGGCGTCTGTCTCAGGGCAGTGGCAGCCCTGCACCCGCCCAGCCCTCTGCTCCTTGCAGCACAGTGCTGACTTCTAACATGGGTTGCGAAGTGTCTGGTGCAGGCGTCATCCTCTCAGTCCTACAGAGCTCTCAGTCTCCCCTCAGACCATGAGGCTTGGCAGCTCTGTAGGAGCAGGCCACCCTGGGAACTTGAGCTGTAATTAACTAACAGTGCTGGCTGCAAGAATCGGCTTCCCACTACGATTTCTAGGCCTTTCAGCAAGAAGCCTGGCAAGTTTAAAGTTCCCAACGCTTATCTGCAGGGTCACCCCTGGTCTCTAACAGGAGAAAATATGGTCCAAGATGTTTTCCTTTGAAAGGAGTTGTTCTAGTCACTGTCTCCTTGCTGAGATGCAACCCTTGACTCCTACAACGAGGCTTCACTCGGTTCACAGTTTGTAGAGCCAGCAGTCCGTGGTCAGCTGGCTCCAAGGCGGAGCAGCATGGCGAGGGTCATGGCAGAAGAGAAACAGCTCCTGGTGTATGGCAGAGCAGAGAGAAGATGAGCTGTGGGAGAAAAAGGTCACACACCCAGTGACTCACCCTCCCATTCTATTTCGGTGTGACCTGTGAGTGTCACACCTCGAGGACCACTGGACAGGGGAGAACCCACAACACTTGCTGAGGGTCTGCTACGCTTCAGCTACTGTGGAGGGTTCTGAATTTAGGATCCTGAAAGGAAAATGTACAGCCCCGTCTGCATGTGAAAACCAAGCCCCCCCGAACAATAAAGGCGTGGCTATGACACAGCGGATACTACGCACCTTGGCAATGTAAGAGTGCAGTGTCGGGGCCAGCGGTATAGCACAGCAGACGAAGCGCTTGCTTAGTTAAGCGCAGAGGCCAGGGTTCGATCCCTGGCACCGCATGGCACGCTGGCCCGCCCCCAGGCGCGCTGAGCTGGCGATGGAGTCTGGGCATGGTGGCGCTCACCTGTAATCCCAGCACTAGAGAGGCAGCAAACAGGAGGTTTTCTATGAGTCCGAGCTGTGTGGTGAGACCCTGCACACACAGGGTGCAGTGTCAGTAACTGAGGAGCCTAACCTGCTCCAGGGCAGGGCAAAGTACAGCCACTCTGTGCAGGGGGAGGTGGCTTAAGACCTGCTGAGTAATAAATGTAGAAAACCTGGAAAGCAGAAGCAACCTAGAGGTGAGGAGCGGGTGGAGGAGGGGCGGGTGGAGGTGGGGGGGAGGGCGGCGGAGGAGGGGGACGGAGGAGGAGCCGGGACTCAGGTGGCAGGACAAGGGCCAGGTCACTTAGGACTTCCGAGGCCTGGGGCTGCATGGAAGGAAGGTCGTGAGCCCGGACAGGATGTGAAGGAGAAGCTGGGAGCACTTTCAAAGTCCATGTGTCTGCCCCGGAGGAGGGTGTCATCTGCCCCGAAGGAGGGTGTCTGCCCCGGAGCAGGGTGTCTGCCCCGGAGCAGGGTGGACCAGCGCAGAGGAAACAAGCCCTGAAGGCCGGGAGACGTGTCAGACAAACCGAGGCACCCAAACTGGACTGGGGAGGGGAGAGGAAGAGGGAGCGGAGGCAGGGCCAGAGAGCTGGGGAAAATGTAATTAAAAACAAAATCTCTGCCCCACCTAAAAACAAAATAAAAAACAAATACCAAGAAACAAATACCTTCTCCATAACCACAGGCCAGAGAGCAAGCAATTCCGCTGCTGAGTGAGTATCCAACAGGTACTCTGCTGATGCGGAAAGGACTCTGACGCTTTTGCACAACGCAGACCGCGACAGATATGTTCTCAGGAAGAAGGACAATGTCTTCGACTGAGTGTACACGGCCGCACTCCGCCTCTTGTTATGGTGGCTGCTCCTGGGTCCCCTCTGTCATTAGAGCAGCCATCTGTGCTCGCCAATTGGCTTTCTCCTACTAGAAACGCATTTCCCTGTCCCCGTGGGAGGTGGCGCTGTGGCCTAGAGTGGACGCTGCTCCGGCAGGCACCTGGCCTCCCAGACCTGCGCAGTGGGGCTGCTGCCGGCCGGTATGTCCGTTTCCGAGAGACAGTCCCTGGGTTTCATAGACTGGGACTTAGTGATGCTAAAAGATCATCCAGTGTTTAAAAGCTTTACACACATCAGCTAGAGATTGTTGCGAATGGAAGAACCTGTAATTACAAGTTCTCAACACAAATGAGAAAGAGGAGGAAGAGGGAGTGGTCTCTTCCCCCCGTATTTCAACAGAGAAAATCGAACTTCTTGTTTTTAATCTGTACTTGTCCTTGGAGTAGGAAGAGTCATGCTCAATGTACATGTGGCTAGAAGTGAGGATTAAAGGCGGACAGACTCAAATCATCACAAGTTAGAGTAATGACATCACTTATACTGAAAAGAAAATGTCTCGCCTCTAAAAGTCATGGAAGGCACGTCTGTGCGTTGAAAGTATGTGCGATAAAATTGATTTAAGTATGTGTGGTACCCCCTGGGGAATTAATTTTGCCAAGTTGCTCCTCATAGCATTCAATACCAATTTTTAAAAAGAAAGGGAAGAAAATGAATGCCCAGCTCAGCAATTCTGTGGGCAGCCCGCCGCCCCGCGAGCGGCCGTGCATTTGGGACATCTGGGACTCCTGAGTCCGCTGTCTCACAGGAAAGCCTTGCCTGCCCAAACGCACCAGCAAGTCCCCTCCTCCTCCACAGCCTGCCTTGAAGTGCGGGTGAAGCAGCCTCCTCTGCTGTCACCAGCACAGGAGGAGACCCTGGAAGGATGGGGGAGCCCCAAGCTTTTCCCATTTTTTCCAGAGTCACATTGTCCCTCTCAAGGGAGCACCAGGACCTGGGGTCTTCCTAAGAGTCCCCGTTAGCCCAGCCCCCGAGCTTGAAGGGTCTGACACCCAGTCCTCCTTGCTCCCGCCCCGGGGTGGGAGACGCTCACTGGGGAGCCTTGCTGCCCGCGTTCGCTCGGGGTCCTCTCCCTTCCCAGCGCGCCACACTTCTCCCCATCAAATTGTCTCGGCAGGACGGTGTTTCTCTGAACATGACTGGAGCCTCTTGCCCACCCAGGAAGTGACTGAGTACCCATAAACTCTGCCTTTTCAAGTTTAGCTGTGATGGGCTCATCTGGGAAAGAAAAAAGAAAAAGCACTGAAGTGCTCCAACAAAATTTATCTTAAAATAAGTGCAACTTCTAAATGGTAACATGAGTTTGTGCCTATTTGTGCCTAATTATTATTTCTCTAAACTTAAAAGGTGGAATCCAACGAAAATCAGCAACTCCTCCCCTCCGAGCCACCAGCCTGGAGCAGGTGCACCAGGGCGATCCCCAGCCAGCGCTTGCGGGACCGCCACGGTCACGTGCCTGCGCAGCGGGGGGTGGGGGTGGGGCTTGGGCGCTGCCCTAGAACCTACCGCCCAGGTGAGGCCCCAAAGCCGACACGCTGGACTCAACAAGAGACTGGCCATCTGTGTCATCTCAAGCCACCACAAGGGACTGTCCAGGCCCGTGCCCTATAGAGAAAAACAGAAAGAGAAAGCAGCTAACGCTCTAGTTCCCTTGTTTGTACAGATAGACGCTCTCTCACCGCACCTTAGAGGCGCCATTTCACTCAATCCTTTGGGTGAGGCACAACAATTCAGCGTATGCTGCCAGTAGACCAGAGATAAACTCAGCCTCAGCCTTCACGACATGGCTTACCTTTCCCACCGCCAAACACACAAAGGTTTATTTAGCTCACGGTTTGCAAAGGTTTCAGGTCAAAGTTGGCCGACTCCAAGGTGGGGTGGCATAGCAGAGGGCCGGCGCAGTGGAGAAAGCTCAGGGCAGGCAGAAGAGAGCAAAAGCATTAGCTACCAACCACAAGTAACTGGCAGCAAGCCTCCCTGCCTCTTCTACTGTACGCAGGCTACCACCCTTAGGCAGACGGCACTCGCACCCCTAATCCTACCTCTGCACCACGAATCCACTGCACACTCTGAATCCAGTCACCTGTGACTGCAGGAGGATTGGGGTGCGGGGACACTGAGACACAAGCCCTAACACAAGAGTAACTAGAACAGAACTAGTGTTTGTGGCTAGCAGCGGCTTGGCACGTCCCACACATCAAACACATTGGCTCATCGCTGTCCCTTTCCACAGTACAATCAGAAGGAACCTGTGCCACAGACGAGGACAGTGAGGGTCTGAAGGTGTGAAGAGCACACGGTGAGGACTTCCCGAAGCCCTTCGCACCCACAGCCTCCCCAGACAGACTTCCTCCTCTCTAGGGATTTGGGCAGGCCCTTCTCTCCAGCACCCCCCGGGATCACACTCTGTGTTTTGCGGCCTTCTTGGAAGGCAGCCCTTTGCGGACAGAGACCACATCCTGTTCTCTGTGGTCTCAACTAGGCTTTAGGCGACACCTGGCTCATGGCAGGCACGCAATAAATATTTAATGAATGAATCAATTATGCATTTTAAATGCTGCCTCCACCATGGCTGAGCTCAGCGTTTTAAGCAGTTTCTTCCCTACGCTCTTCAACTATGGCTAATGCAAAGTTCAAGAGACTAATTTAGAAATATACAGGGTAAAGCTGCTCTATCCGAGAAGGAGAGAGGCACTGCCTGAAACTGAAGGCTTAAAAACTGTGTTTCAGATCTTGTCTGGCCTGTTTTATCCAACAGAATCTGTACCTTTAACTTTTTTCCATGGCGATGAAACAAGAGGGCGCCATGACAACTGTTTAAAATTAAGAGAGTGTGGGACCCCTCCCAGGTGGCTGACTTCTAAGCAGGGCGAGGCAGGGCGTGGCGGAGGCCCAGGGAGTAGCGCTTGGAATCTGGAGACTGCAGCCTTCTCTGAACCCGGGCTCTTCCTCCTGTAGCTGTGCAAGCTTGGGAAAGTGACTCAGCTCTTCAACTCTCCAACAGCAGAGTGACAACAGATCTTACCAGAAGCTCATTGAGCAAGTGAATTGACATACATAGAGCTATTAACGGGCCATCAAGATAACAAGCACCTCAGCAAGTGCAGAGGCTGGGATCTGATCCCTGGCACCACGTGCCTTGCCAGTCCCACCCCTGGGCATGCTGAACCAGCCACCAAGGCCGGGCACGGTGGCGCACGCTTGCAATCCCAACCCTGCGGAAACTGAAAACAGGAGGGTCACTAGGAACCCAAGCTGCGCAGTGAGACCCTGTACAAATTCTTTAAACAAGCAATTAATGCCTAGCATCTAGTGGTTGTTATTATTTCTACCCAAAGAGGTAACAAAGTGGCTCTCTACCATCTAACACAAATATTATGGACGCACTTTGCAGTTGTGCAAAGAGCTGCATTTTGGAATTTAACTGGTGCTTAAGGAATCCAAGTCTTGGGATCCGAGTGCTTTTTATGCTTTCTGGGCCTGTATTTTTCAGCTGCAAAAATGCAGATAATTACACTTACCTGAAGGCATAATTGTGAAGATTAGAAATAAAGTACTGCGCAGCGACAACAGGCCCAACATTTGGAAGGCGCCGAGTATGCAGCAACAGCTATTATTAGGGAAGACCAATGTCTCAGCTGAGAAAAGTATGTGAGCCCTTTGAGCAGAGACATGGTGCTCGTGGCCCAGTGGCCCAGCCCAGTGGACACCCCGGCCAAGCTGACCCTGTGACCCTCAAACCATCATCATGCAGCAGGGGCATGAGGCACCAAGCCAAGCTGACGGGGACCCAGCAGAGCGGGTCGGCAAGGATGTAGGGGAGACCAGGGACATGTGGACAGTGGAGAAAGGAATGGAGAAGGAAGGCTGGTTGGAGGCAGCCAACGTTCCAGGCAGGTTAGATGGCACAATTCTGGTGGAGAGTCCTACATGTAACAGCTTGCAGGACACCATGACCTTGGGCAGACCAGGTTCCAGTCAGAAGAGGCTCGGAGCCAGCCACATGAGGTGTGGGGCTCAGTGGGAGGTACTGTGCAGGCAGCAGAAGCAGAGCAGCCCCACTTTCCATCTTAGCCCCACCGACAGCACCCTAGAGCTGCGCTCTTATGCCACCCACAGACTCGCCGGCTCTCTGCACCCTGAGTTAGTAAGATGTGCCCGGGAATCCATGTTCCTGCTCCAACTCATACAGAGCAGTCGGCCCGGTGGTGGCTTCGGCCTCACCCCAGCCCTAAGACACTGTATGCACGGTGCAACCCAGACCCAGGTTGTTCAGGAGATCATCGGAGGAAAAGGTCTAGAACAAACGCAGCACCCCCACCTCTCAGACTCCTTCTGTCCAAGCAACCCAGTAGCTGCCTGCCACAGAAGGTGACAAAATTGCAGCAGAGATAGGGCACTACCTCCCAAGACACCTGTGTTTAAAAGAGACGACTATTGGAGATTTTCCCACATGGGAGTCAAGGCTGCAGGCCTGATGCATAACCCACTGTCTAAAGCAGAAGCCAGGGCTGCACAGAATTTACTTACCAAACACCAAGTACCAAGAAGTTCAGGGTGGCCACTACAAGCCAGGGCACACCAAGCACGGGCAGCCCCATTCTGGCCTCCATCCAGCGGGGAGCTGCAGAAACCCTACTGCAGACAGATTGTGAAGAGTGAGAAAGAAGAACCAAGATCCTGTCGCCAGTGCATTCAAGAGACTTAGCAGGGAGCAGCAGGTAGAGAGAGCAGGAGCTGGAAGTAACAGAGAGGGGACTTTTAAATCTTGTTTTGTTGATGTTGATTGCATATGGGAAAGTAGAAGAAAATGTCAGAGCGTTGGTGTGACAAAGGCCCCACAAGGAGTGAACTGGAAGGAGTCTAAGCCAATGACAAGAGAAGGAAAGGGCAGTGGGAGCCCAGAGGCCAGGAAGCAGACCACCGCAGGGGTCATCAGGGTCATCAGAAGCAAGGTGACTTCCGATGGAACAGGACCGGTCTGCGTCTGATGGGGACACTTGCCTGCTGCCACAGTGGTGGACTGGGAGATCCTGAAAGTGCGCTAATAGAACATCCCTGTGGAGAAGGGGACCAAAGTGCCACAGAAATGCATTTGATTTAATCTGTCAATTAAGAAGCACTACGATGGTGGCAGTAGGTTTTATTTCTGTTGATTTGGCCTTTCAGTGTTCCGTTCATAGAAATAGTTTTGGTCTCCAGCCAATAATTTTCCTCGCAGCTATGGGCTCAGCCTGCCAGGGTAGATTGCTTGGGGAAGACGCTCGCTCCCTGCCCTAACCTGAAATTGCACGCCGCTCACTGCTGGCCCAGAGGAGGCAAATTATAGTGTGTATTGAGTACACAAGGAAATCAAATGTCAACTTTTAAGTAATCACAGTTTCTTGTAAAGGTTGCCATTTGTCTTAAAGGAATGACTGGGCTTCTAATAGAGTAGGCCAATCCCCAAATTCCTCTGCCTGCTCCAGCAAAGACCAAACTACGGCAGTGACTGCACAGTCCTGATCCTCCCCAGGCAGTGCAAAGGCAGGGACATTTTACCAAGGCTGCCACTGCTGGAGACCCACGGAGAAAGCTGCACTGTGTAGGTCTGGTGTAATAGCTTCTCTTACCTGCCTCTCTCTCTCTCTCTCTCTCTCTCTCTCTCTCTCTCTCTCTCCCCCTTTCCCTTTCTCTCTATCTCTCTCTCTTTCTCTCTCTCTCTTTTCCTCTCTCTCTGTCTCTTTCCCTCTCTGTCTGTCTCTCTGTCTCTGTCTCTGTCTCCCTCTGTCTCTCCTTTCCTCCCTTTTGCTCTTCCTTATTCTCCTATTCTGTCCCTTTATCTTTCTGTTTTGCCATGCTCAATCTTCTCCTTTCTCTCTCTGATGTCATAAAGATTCAATGAATTCTAACAAAATGAATCTAACGAGACGCTTACCAGTGTCTGGAGCACCCCACATGTCCCCACCTGCAGTTCTTAAATTTTTAATAAGAAGGGTAACTATTTGCATGAGCAGGTATGTATTATCTTCTCAGACACATGCTTTTCCTTCTACTCATTTTGCAAAACAGTAGAGGAGTAGTTGTAAACACCAATCTCTTGTATTTGGCAATGTTACTGCCTCCTCTTGGATGGACAGCCTTTTTCTTCAAAATGTATGCTGCATTAATATGTCAAAGACTTAGATATTTTCAAAAATTATTTCAAAATAGACAACCCTCAAAATCTTTGAGAAAGTCAAATTGTCCTTCATTTCTATTACCCAAGACTATTCTTTTAAACATACAATTAGAATCCATTCAGAATCTTTCTGTACTTACTATAATTTAATTAGCTTTGGTAGACAAAATAAATTTTAAGAATAGTTGACACTAGATTTTCATCCCTAAATTGTTTTCACGTACACATACATATACATGTGTGTATATGTTCTGTATGTACTGCATATTGATATTTGTTTCTCAAGTAATCATTAGTTTTGAATAATTGGGCAGATGGAAATATGAGTCAATATAAAAATCAATATTTTTGCCCTGGGGATGAGGCAGGGCTGGCGCGGCATGTGGTGCCCGGGATCAAACTGAGGTCCCTGTGCTTGCCTAAGCCTGCCTAGGCAGGCGCTTTAGTCCACTGAGCTGTCTCACCGGCCCTCAACTTTTTGTAATGTATGTAGTACTGGGTCGTACTATGCAGGTCAGACTCATAGAGACCCTTCTGTTTTCAGCCTGCCCAACGCTGGGATTATAGACATGCCCAGTCTTGGTACCAACTCAGCATGCCCCAGGGGCAGGGCTGGCACAGCATGTGGTGCCAGGGATGGACCCCCAGTGTCTGTGCTTGCCTAAGCAGGTGCTTAATCTGCTAAGTATCTTGCAGGCTCTAAAAGCCAATACTCTCAAAGCACTAAGAATAATACACAGTGGAGTCTGCATATACATTTATACTTCTGTCTGTTGCATATACACAAAAGCGTGTACCTGGAGACGCCTGCAGAATTACTTGTGTGTGTGTGTGTGTGTGTGTGTGTATACAACTCCGTGTGTGTACTTGTACCTCTGTGCTCCCATTGTGATGTATATGTGCATAACATATAAATACATGCATGCACATGTATAAACATATACTGTAACCATGTAATAGAGGTATCACTGGATCTCTAACGGTAATGTTCATTATTGTCAGAAAGTGAATCTATAATAATTAATAAGTCTATAAAATCAAATACATTTGACAAGAACATTGAATTAAATTCTACTTTCATAATAGCTTCTTTTTAATGCCCCAGATATAACGATGTTGGAAGAAATATACAGGCATTTAAAAATCTTGGAATGAATATAAAAATTGAACTGATTTGGACAATCTCGTATAAAGCCTAAATTCTCAGCACATACTTTATATATGAGAACAGAACAGAATTCGTCCATGAGTAAAATTTTTCTGTGTGTACATAATTGTTTCCCAAAACCCAGTGTGCTGGCCATTCAGTCTCTGAATCCAGAAACAGGTGTGAATGCAAACACAGCTACGAAAGAAGGGGTACACCTTGAAGAGATCAGCCCTTTTTCCTACAACATGACCAGCACAGAAGGCAAACGCACACAGCAAAATCTTCAGCTGCCCCCAGGCAGAGGAAGCAAACTAGAGAGGCGAGGTGCTCCAACATTGTCCATAAATAAAAGCCAGAAATCTTAAGACTTTCCCCTATTATTATTTCCCTGGCTCAGCTCTACCGAAACTTAAGGAAACTTAGAATTCTACAGGTACCTCACTTTCCTCGCAAACCTGTGTCACTGAAAAGAGGTGAATCTAGTCAATATCAATTATCTACCAGGTTGAATCTTAGTCAAAAGGGAAATCAGCCACTAGAACCGTGCTCACGTCTAAGCTATACAGCCAAGTAATCACTGTGCTTCCAGTGGCTTTGAAAAAGCCTATTATCCTGATTATAATTGGTAGTAAGTAAAAATATGTTTACGTTTCGCAAGTATGTTAAGAGACTCAAAGGTCTTAATTTTCATAGAGTAATATCAAATTATCCATTCACTAATCAGCATTTAAGAGGCTATTTGCAATTGCTTGCTCCTAGCACATAAACGCTATTCTTTAGTTACTATACATATAACAAGAAAAACCTTCCCATACAACTAAGTTACTATATGCACAGCTGTCTTTATGTTTCCTTTGAACTTTTGGTTCCTATATAGACTGAAATAAGTGATTGTACTGATTGGTGTGGGAAGTGACAGCCTAATAGAAAATAGCTAGATAGATAAATAAAAAAATATACCAGAAAACAAACAAACAAAACCTCTGCAATTAACACACAGTGATGAACATGCTAGGTGATCCTTTAAATGTGTGGGAATTTGGCCTAGCCTTAAAAGGAATAAACATATGTTAACATATGTATGAAGAAGCATATGGCATATGTTAGGATAACATTGCCAGAGACAACTGTGGTTCATACTAATGAACTTAAAAACAGAACACCAGGATAGGCTCAATAGAGCTACTAACATGAATTGAATGTCTGCCCAGCGCCCCCTAAAGGTAGGGTAGTGTACAGCAATTACAGCTGTAGCTCCACGTGGACTGTGCCAGCAACATCTCGCCACTTGGCAGCCGCTTGCTGGCTAGCTGCATACATTTTGGAACTTCGCTTAGCACCATAATAAAGTCAGGCAGTTAGATCCACATTTATGAATTGGTTTGTTCCTTTGATTTTGGTTTCTTAATTTTTACTCTGTCTTGTTTTGTTTGGAAAACCATAGAATTCTTAATGTGGATGAAAAATAAGGCGTGTTTTCATATTTCCTATCGCAGTTAACACAACTTGTTCATCAGAAAAGCACTACTATTTAACTGTGAGCTTCAGAATAGTGATAAGTAGGGCTGGCCAGATAGCTCAGCACATTAAAGCTCCTGCTTAGGCAGACGCAGGGGCTAGGGGTTTGATCCCCGGCCTGCCATGGTGGCCCCAGGGCACTCTGAGACTGTGATTGAGACTGGGCATGGTGGCGCACCCCTGTAATCCCAGCACTTGGGAAGCTGAAAAACAGGAAGGATCACTACCAGTCTGATCTGTGTAGGGAGACCTTATACTAAAAACATTTTTTTTAAAAAGTATAGTAAAAAGTAGATTGTCATACATCCGTGATGTCTCTCTTTCTTCTAATTAATATATCAAGTGCCTGTGAACTCTGTCTGTCTCTCTGTCTCTCAGTCTCTCTGTCTCTGTCTCTGTCGCGCTCGCTCTCTCTCGCTCTCTCACTCTCACTCTCACTCTCGCTCTCGCTCTCCGTCCAGTTGTCCCCCCAAAGCCTCATGCAGTCATGGGGCAGACTCCTAGAGTTTGTGATTGGCTCATGACACACTGGGATTATGGCTGCTGGCCGGATAGCCTGAGCGCAACTTAAGGGGACAGACTTGCTCTCTGTTGCCACTACTCCACCCGTTTGCTTTTGCTGTTTTGTGTATTCTGCTGCCACGAGCTGCTGCCCTCTGCCATGTGCCGGTCTGCCTTGGAGTCAGCTTTGTGTGAACTGAACCCTCCAGAAACTGGGAGCTAAGTAAACCTTTCCTTCCTTTATTTTGAGTATTGGGTTTTTTGTCCCAGCAGTGAGAGAAGAGTAACTGAGACAATAATTTTAACCAAAACTTTGTGATCATGCTCTTCACATTTTTCATTCCTCCTCTTTATAATTTATCTTTACCATATGGAATATAGTATCTACCAAAAGCACCTTTTTTCTGTTTTTTCCTCAAATTGTTTTAAAAAAAGCTGTTATTTTCATCCAGAATTAACACAAACTGAGTGCTTTCTAACCAAACCAAAGATGCCATTCTGATCTCCTATGACTGCGCACGGCCCATCTCACTGCCAAAGCATTGCTGTGAGCAGGAGACATGACTTGGTCTAAAAGACAGACAGGACCTGAAAGAGCTAAATTCCAACTCTGTAGGAGATTCAGCTGTTCGCTTTTCAGACACAAATCTAATGTAGAACATGTGTGTGTGTGTGTGTGTGTGTGTGTGTGTCTTCTTGAGGCAGGGTCTCACTATGCAGTTCAGGCTGGCCTGGAGCTCACTTTGTAGCCCAGGCTCATCTCAGACTCACAAAGATCCTCCTGCCTCAGCCTCTGGAGTGCTGGGATCACAGGGGGATGCCACCACACCTGGCCCAATGTGGAACATTTTGCTTGTAAAGGGAAATCATCTATTTTCATAAAATTTATGTCTAGCTTATACTAAACTATGTTACACTAAGTCAAAATTATTCACACATTGACCACATCTTAGGGAGAAAGTTCTCCCATTCTTTTCTGTACAATGAACATGGCCTTTTAAAAAAGATTTCTTTTTTAAGTTTTTATTTTAAAGAGTAAAAACAAAAAGAAAAACAAATAACAAAAACAAAGCCAGAAACAAAGAAGCATATAACAATACAAATGATACAGAATGAAGTTATTATTTAAAAAGGATTTCAAATTAGAAAAATAAGCAAAACACAAATTGAAACTAGAGTTCAGATTAAAATCAGTGCACATTAGCCATAGCTTGACTCCACAACCTATGCTTCCAAATGCTATTTCCCATAAAATTTGACCTCTTTTAAAATCAGTCTTCCCAGTACTGAGGAGGCTGAGGTAGGAGGATCACTGTGCGTTTGGTCTTCACAAGTGAATTCAAGGCCAGCCTGCACTACAAAGAAAGACCATGAATTAATTAATTAATTAATTAATTGAATAAGCCATGGCAGCACACCCTGCCCATAGCTTATGTTCAGTAAATACACATTAAGTGAGCCGATGAATTGATGAGGGAGCCCTCCATGCAGCAATGCCCAGACCTACATCCTAATCCAAGAATAAACAGGGAATCAACATCTCAGGCTCAGGATTGTTCATTCAATGCCCTCCTTTATGATCATTAAAATACACAAACATTGCTTAGGCAGGTGCAGGGCCCGGGGGTTCAATCCCTGTGCCTGCTGTGCCAGCCCCGCCCCCAGAATGCACTGAGACGGTGATTGAGACTGGGCATGGTGGGACACGCCTGTAATTCCAGGGCTTGGGAGGCTGAAAAGAGGAGGATCACTATAATTCTGATCTACATAGTAAGCCCCTGTAGACCCTGTACTAAATACATTTTAAAAACTGCACAAACATGAAAATCACTAGGTCTCAGACACAGCTGATTATCAAACTCACCCTATCAGCTTTTTGAAGTAATGTGTAAACAATCGTGAGATTCTGGCTCCTGATATGTCCTGTGGGGCTTTGGAATCCATGCGGCCAGGTGTAATGGCCGTGGTGACCACAGGGTCACTGAGCAAAGCTCTGTGCAGCAGCAGCAGCTCTTCTTCACAGAGCAACTCCAAATAATGTGGGAGTCTTTTCACTCAAATAAAAATTTAACATTGAGGACAGGATGGACCTTATAGTCCACATAATTCTCCTAAATGGCCCTGACTTTCCTCAGTTTCCTCTCTGAAACTGAGTGATGATCACTTAAGAGCAGTCTTGGCCCAACTACAATAGATGCATGGTTTCCCAACTCACCATCCTGAACTGTTGACTCAAGCATCAGATGCCGGCCACAGTTTAACTAAAACGCACTAGAGGGATGGCAGCTCTGAGCGCCGATGGCACAGCTTTGTCACAAAAGTCCATTCACCATGCTCAGAGAAGAACGCCGACTCACAGCTGCACCGTTGACAATGAGGACAAAGCGAACCCCCATCCATCCCGAGGCAATAAACCGAGCAGCGACACCAATAACTGTTGCTTTATTAGGATTCTATTAAGTTGCGTTTAATCTTCATTTGTGATTTATTGATTTCTAATTCCCAGATCATCTCAATAAGCATTTGAAAAACTTTCACTCAGTGATAATAGAAAATGGTGCCTGAAATGCTTCCTCTGATTTATTGTTGACACGTGAAAATGTGCTGAAGCGGTCGTCCCCCTTTGTCCCCAGGAGCTGGAAAGAAGCTGTGGCAGAGCTGTGATGAGCTCTTGATCACGTCATGGGGCACTTTAGCTGGCCTGCTCCAGCTTCGCTTTCCCGTTCCGTGAAGTAATGACTCTCGCAGGGAGAAGCCACCCTGGGGGCGTCTCATTCAGCCCTCCTCTCGTGCAGATAAGGAATGTAATGCAAGTGATTAAAGCAGGGCAGTCTGAGGGTGAGAGTAAGCAGGCTCCCACTCAATCAGAGACACCTGCCTATCTCTAGAATCAATGTGAATACAGCTCATGGCATTCACTGCATATTAATAACTGCAAAGCAGAGAGCAGAGGCGTATGCCAACATGATAGTGATTTCATTACATGAAAATGAGACCTTTCATTCTTACTGAATTATGATAGGACTTGCATGTTGGAAAGTAGATGGGGTGTTCAAAATGTGTTGACCAAATTCATTACCAATGTACATAAGGCACCATAGTTTTGATAGATTCTAGGGTAACTGGCAATACACAAAGGTGTACTTTTATTTTTAAGAGAATACAAAATAGCAAAAAAAAATCTAAAATGATACAGAATTCCACTAACCACGATATTTATGTATATACACAGGATATCTTGAATAAATATACTGCTGATTTCTTCTGGTCTACTGAAAGGAGCAGTTAATACATAACTGTTTTTCTTTTCCTTTTTAATTTCTTTAACTTTTTTACCCATTTGTGGTAAACTAAACAATTAGTTGAAGACAATGTCGTGCAATATAACCATGTCAAATTCCTATTATTCTGAACCTTTATTTTAAATGGCTCCATTTTTAAAAAAGTCTTATGGTAGGGTTCATTCTTTTCTATTGAAAAAAGACTTAGTGAAAATCCAGGTTCTGGGAATTTGAGTGGACCCCCACATCCTGATTGCCACCTCCTGGAATGTCAACAGAGTTCAGTTGTTGTCATGAAGTTCCCAAGGTATTTTTAAAGACTGCACAGCTCACTGAAGCTTTTCCTGTACTTTACAATGCACGCTAAAACATTTGAGTCCTTATAGAAGGGTCACTGACTACAATAGCTACACATTCCGCTAAAAGCTGTAGGCCTCTGAGAGAGCTTGTCTTTTCCATTTGAAGATGCACTAATAGTCTTATCGTTAGAGGCAGTTGTACTTATGAAATGATAAACTGATTTCCCATGAGTTGTCCATCATAACTGCCATAAGTGAAAGAACTCCTTCAATGTATTTTATAGCTTTCTTTTCTTACACCAACACTCCCAATTATAAAAAATATGAATCTTACTATAAACCTTTCCTTCTAGGCCTAACAGTAAAAATGGGTATAAAAACTTGAAATGATCTATTCTTTTCAAAACAAAACATACCTGAGTTTTTGAAAGTTCTAAAAATGATTTATACTCGTCACAAGCCGTCCCGGCTCCACCCCCGGGGTGCACTAAGGCAGCAATTGAGCCTGAGCATGGCGGCACGTGCCTGTAATCCCAGCGCTTGGGAGGCTGAACCCAGGAAGATCACTAGAGTCTGGTCTACATAGTGTGACCCTGTAGACCCTGTCCCAAGTACATAAAAAAGTGATTTATAGATTTCTTATGTAAAACATA
>NDGM011185796.1:0-10692 GCA_002564305.1 Octomys mimax
CCTAATGACACATGGTAAAACCTTAGAAAGTTCCTTACTCAAAATAATGCTTTATCCTCCTTTACCATAGCAACAGAAAGTTCAGATCAGTGTTGTACAATGAATTCTAAAACTTTAAAAGTCTAATTTATAATTCTCTACTTATTTGGTTATTGTTGAATTTCTGTGACTGTCACAAAAATAGAAGTGATGATTTTATGTTTAAAGAAAAAAGAAACTTTTGTGCCACTGCCCTTATTAAGAAGGACCATCTATGCTCTCTTTTGTCCTTGGCTTGCCCTCTTACTTGCTTTAAGGAACATCATCTGGTGGAAGTAATGCCCTGTAACTCTGAAGCTGGACCTTCAAAAGTTGGTCATTATACCTTACACACTTGGAATACTGTACGTTGCAACCAAGTGTCATTTGGCTAGAGATAAAACTCCAAAGTGCAGAGAGGACGCCCAAGTGAACCACAGGACTTGACCAGCAGGGCCAGGGTAGCTCCTCGCCTGCAGCCATTGCTGAGCCCTCACCCATGAGTACAGGCCTCCTTGGACAGCCCAGATCGGCCAACTTGCATTTGGCTGTGGCTCTAGCTAATGCCAGTGGAAGACCAGGTTCATCCAGATGAGCTCAGACAACCCATGAGCAGAGAAAGGTAGTAAGTAGCTGTCGCTTACAGTTTGGAGGAGCTTTGCTACAGTACTAAAAAAAAATGGTCGACAGCATTCTCAGGGAAAGGCATAATTTCTGGGATCAAGTTAGATGCTCCCAAATGAAATTCTCTAAATATACTGCTGTGTCAACACTTTTTCTCTTCAACCTTAGAGTATTTTTTAATAAAGTCACTGTTTTTCTAAAACGTATTTTTTTAAGTTTTCTTCCATTTAGTTCAAGAATTATGTGTTAAAGTTTGGGAATGTTAGTTTAGTTAGATAAAAAACAAAATATTGTAAGACATTACTGGGCACTGAGTCTCATTTCTATTATAAAAATATATATATACATACATACATACATACACACATATATATATATATACATTTATTCCATTGAAAAATAGTAAGAGAGTAATGGTAGCTACAAAGAAATTTATACATTTAAGTGATACTGAAATGTTACTATGAGACTAAAAAATCATTTTAAACGAGTTGAATCTCCAAAAGTAAAGAAAATTCGAGCAACACACAGGAGATGAAGAGCTTTCCGCTGAGACACAACTATGCAGAGAGGTGAAGAATGAGGGCAGCCGCTTAGAAGTAGCGAGGAAACAAAGGTGAGTGGAGAGAAACAGAGAGAAACACACCCTAAAGAAAACAGAAGGGGAAAGCCATAAAAACTTAACAGATATACGCAATTTTCATATTTTCTCTTTATAAGTAAACATCTTATTGAGCATCACAGAAATGTAGCTGATGGCCATAATTACAAATTCCCTCACATGCAAATGAACAAGCCAGTCTTCGCATTTAAAATTCAGAAAGCAAAATTTCATCATTTCACATAAATCTGAGTTTGCAATTGTGTGGATTCTGACAGGCAGTTGGATATATATAGAAAACGAAGCATGCAAATGACTCTGAATTGCATATGCTGAGAAACTATTACAAAGTTGATTCTTCCAGTTAAACTTCACTTCCTATGTCATTTACTGAAGAATGTTGACTTAACATCTGGAAACATAATCCTCCCATATTTTATGAAGAGATAAAAAGAGCACTTATGGAACACTGATAAAGACAGACACTCACTGGCCAATAAGGTTACCACCAGCGATCCGAACTATGGAACACCCTTTAATTAAATTGCTTGGAGGTAAGTTTCAATACGGCAGTTTTACCTGTCTGAATCTTTGCCAATAATCCTACTTATTTCAAGAAACTACAATCAGTATGAGTTGATGTATGACTTTGCTCTCATTCCATGTAAAATAATTGTACGAACAATGAAGGGTAAACATTAGCTAATAAAATTTACTAATTATATCACCAGAACTTTTCTAACAAAATTGATGGATGCATATTTAGTATTTGATAGTTAATATTTCCACCAATTTCCAAACTATTTTGACCCCATATTACATGTCGATATTAAAAGTATTTTCTTTAATAGTATTGATGTACAGCCTAATCATTTACTTATTCATCATTTACTTATCATTTATTCAATCACAAGTTATTTATTTCTCCTGTGATAAGAATGAGGATTACAAAGATAAGTAAAACAAGTGCCACACGTAGATGTGTGTTATATTACAGCACATTAATTTTCTAATCTGATTTCATCTCTTAACAGCTAAGCAGTGTTAACCATACTTTATTTTTTATTCAAAATGCTAGCACACAATTACTTAGATTGCTTAAGTTCTGAAAAAAAATCGACATTCACGTGGCACTTACATTTAGGTAAAATTTGCTTCATACACATTTTATTCTTCATCTCAGCAGGTGTTTACTATTTATTTGCCAAACAAGTTAAAAATTGAAGATATAAAAACATGAACCAGATCTTACGCTTAAGGAGGAGCTGTACTACAAAATGCTGTCATGCAAATAGATACAAGCAAGAGCATATCAAATGCGAAACAGCACACACCTTCACACAAGGAAGAGGTTGTCACTACCGTGGTTCTGTAACAGCACACAAGATATTCTGAATTTTGACAGTCGATGTTTATCCTCATTGGAAAACGAGAGGGGTACCTATTTCAAAAGTCAAAACATATCACTCTTGGAGTGAGTTGGCCGGCTTCCACAAAACCTGTAAAAGTAAAACCTCTGTTCATGTGTCTCTGAAGCAAACAGCCAATTTTCATTTCTGGCTTATTTTCCTGTCGAATCCTTATTGCTCCTTGTTTTTAAGAAAAACCATTCCATTTTTTGATGTAAATCCTTTATCTAATTTTCATATTCACTGAAAAGAATATAGGCCCTAATTTGCCAAAGTTATTTTTAAAATTTATTAGAAAGCATTCATTACATTCCAAATATTTATAGATCTGATTAAAATTAGTAGTATGCTTGCGAAATACAATGAAGACATCTATGCTGGATGTAGGTGCTTGTGTGTGTTATGCAACTGTCCTGTATGCCTACACTCCTGCTGCTTCTGGTTCCTGTAGCCCTGGACCCATTTCCCACTTAAAGAACAACAGTGTATGACTCTATACGCATGGAAGTTCTATCATCTAGAAATCTTCTAATTACTTCAACAAGCAGGTAAGTGCCTATTAAAAATCTGTAATGGCAAGAAGTGTTCTCACTAACTCATTCAAAATTATAGAGAATTCAACATAGCAATGGAATCACTGGATGTCTATATACTGGTGGACAGAATATAAATATTGAACATGAGATTATAAAAAAATGTAAAAATAGCATCATAGTTGTTTCAATGGACTTTAAAAATAACCAAAAAGAACAAAGAATAACTTTAACCCAAGAGAAAGACACACAGGAGAAATTAGTTCTAATGTGAAAATACGAAAGTGATAAAGTACAATGGAACATATTTGGATGAATGAAAAGTAAGTAGAAGTCATGTTTCTAAAAAGTATGCTGAATAATATACTTTTGTAAAAATATGCTATGAAATTAGACAAAAATGATTTTGTACTAACAAAATGTTCTATAGCAAAAGCTACAAAATACAGTATTAAAAAGAGGTTCCAGGAATAAAAATATCTACTAGAGGGTGGCAAGATAGCTCAGTGGACTAAGCGCCTGCTTAGGCAAGTATAGGGACCAAGATTGGATACCTGGCACCACATGCTGTGCTGGCCCTGCCCCCTGGGCACAATGAGCCAGTCACCCAGTCCGAGTGTGGTGGCACGTGCTTGCAATCCCAGTGCTGGGGAAGCTGAGACAGGAGGGTCACTATGGGTCTGAGTTGTGTAGTGAGACTCTGTAGCAAATTATATATATATTATGGGTGGTTCTCATAACAGTTTTATCCAAAAAGTAATTACACATAAAAAGGTGTGGCTTGGTGGGCCAAATAACTCAGTGGATTAATGTGCCTGCTTAGACAGGAGCAGCGGCCGGGGTTCCATCCCCAGGCTGCTCTGAGGGCCCTCCCCCGGGGTGCGCTGAGATAGCCATTGAGACTGGGCGTGGTGGCGCTCGCCTGTAATCCCAGCTCTTGGGAGGCTGCAAACAGGCAGATCACTACAAGTCCGATCTATGTAGTGAGACCCTGTAGACCTTTTAGACCCTATAGATCCTGGCTTACAATAAAATAAATTTAAAAAGTGTGGCTTATTTAACAATAGAGTGATCCATCAATTAACATTTCTGAATTTTAAACTGGTAAATGGTACTAGTAAGTGTTTCTAATTGTCTTTGTTTGCTAGGGCCGCCATAGCAAAAGACCACAGCAGGGTGTCTTAAAACAGAAGTGCATTTTTTGACCATTCTAGAGTCTAGATATCTAATTTAAAATGTGGACGGCTTGATTTCTCCTAAGGCTGTCCTTCTCAGCTTGGAAGAGGTGCGTGCTCTCCCTGCGTTCTCAGAGTGATGTTTGTTGTCTGTGTGTCTCAGCTTTCCACTACTGTGATAAGATACCTGAGGAGAAGGCAGCTAAAAGGAGAAAGGGTTTGCATCCACCTCAGTCTATCTCCAAGCAGCACCAAAGTCCCAACAGCTGCATCACTGCTCGATGTCCAAGTCCAAAGTCTCCTCTAAGACTCAAGTGATGAGATACCACCAAAAACAAGTGAATTATGTAGTTCCAAAGTTTGATGGTGTAGAGGAAACACTCCCATTCTGAAAGGGAGAACTAGTGAAGAAATACTGGAGCAAAGAAAGACCAAAACCTAAGCACAAACATTTGTACTCATCATGCCCATCCAGGAACTACACCTGGTGCTCAGGGCTCTGGAATCCACGAGATGCACACTCCGGGGAGGCCTGGAAGAATGAGCTTAAAGCAGCACCTGCATTGTGTCAAAGGGCCTGGGCCTGGGTGAAAGGAGACAAGCCCTGGTGATTGGGGTTCAGGGAGAGTCCTTATTCTGGGATTCAGAGGCCTGCCGACAAATAGCAACTGCAGAGTTTTATTGTTTTATTTTCAAGTGTCCACCAAAATAGCACATTAAATGTAGAGGCTTGAACTTGGGTGCTCTGTACACTGTGCCTCGGAGCCCCTCTTGGCTAGGGAGAACTCTCCTTTATTCTCCCTATTAACCTAGTCTTGGTTCATGTTCCAGTTCTGATCCACTGACTTCATCCTTTGTGTTGTTAGAACAAGAGCCCAGAGGAAAGCTCAGTATGATCTTGGGCACCCCACACGGGCACGTTTTTCTACAAGGAGTAACGTGTGGAGGACTCACAGCACCATGTTTTGTCTACTCCTTAGATATTCTAAGAAACTGTGGTTGTTCTATTACCACTTAATAATTATAAGAGCAGCTGCCACTCTTAGAATAGGGTCCTGGTTCCCCAGAAACTTTCTCTGTGGACACCCCAAGACAGTGGGAATGGTAAAATGCAAGAAGGTGGATCTCTTTCTGAGGCTGCTCTCTGGATACAAGGTACCTGTGAAAGCCAGTGACACAATTTCAGGGTTCAGGGTGGGAAAGCTCTCCAGGGAGGGCTCAAAGGTCTCCTGCTAGAAGCTGGGTCCTGACAGCCCAACTGGGTGTCAGCAGATGAACCTCCACTTATCTATCACACACAGCCTGCCTCCCCCATAAGGCAAGGGGTAAATCATCTCTGTGACTTCCAGGAATGCTCTGTCAGGGTGACCTGAGAATGCCCCTTCACAGGCGAGCATAACCTCTACTAAGACTTGAGCCACACATCTGGGCTTTTCTTCCTCTGCTATGAAGACAGATGGAAAATGAGCAATGGTCACTACTGTTCCTCTCTCCTGAGAGCCAGGATGAGGCCCATTGGTCCACTGTGAGGATCAGGCCCTAGGTGCACCCTCTCAGGGTAGCATGTTAATATGAAGTACAGCTAATGTCAACCAAGCCTTGGATCAGGATCCTCTCTCTTGATATGACAAGCTGGGAAAGGAGGAAGTGAGATAGCAACATAGTGGGGAACACTGGTCTTTGTCACATATGGGGAATATTTAGATTCGGAGGAGCCTTTCCATTTATTCCCCTTGGTCTGCATCCTTATGAACTGAGGAAAAACAAACATGAAAAAAACCCCCACAAAACAGCCCTGGCAATTTATATCTTGCTTTATTTTACCCATTGTTCAGCTTCTTATGATACAATGCATGTGCCAATCCAGCCATAGGAAGCCAGGTGCTACAGATATATTTTCTGATGTATGATCATGGAATTGTTACATGCACTGTTGCTATAGCACTATGTGATTTATAGTTGCTGACATTTCCAAACTTTCAACCTTCTAGGATTCCATGTGTATGTTACAGATCTCTAGAACGTTTTGAGTAAAGTTCTGATATCATGTAGGATTCCTTTCTTCTGTTTTCCTAACCTATTGATGAATATGAGAGTAGCTATGCTCCTGGGACAAGGAAGACAATCCTGGAAATGAGCAACAGACTCTGTGGCTGCCAGGGATGCCAGCGGTGGCCCCAGCAGTGAATCAGGTGGCCTGCACTGCAGCAGGCCCTGGGTGCGCGGGTGCAGGGCTGCCCTCAGCCTGACTCTGGGGACCTAAACAGAACACTGGCTTTTCTCACTTTATTCTTTTTTCTCTTCTTACCTCTTTCCAAAAGTATGCAAGGGAGAGCTTCATGACATATAGTTCATCTTAAAAGAGCAGCTCATTATCTGTCCCAAAATGGCATCCTTACGTTTTATTTTATGAATTTGGTGACAATTTAAAATGGAGGATTTTAAAAGGTTTTCTCCAAGTATAAGTTAAAGACATAAGACCTCAAACTTTGTTTATAATGATAGTGAACAAATATCCCATCTAACAATCAAAGCTCATCTCTCTGATAAGTTATTTTATAGTAAAATTGAAATTTAAATATACAGTTAGAGATAAAAGAAAACTACAGTAATTCTATAAAGTTATAATTACTATAGAATAATTCTAGGAGAATCTTAGTATAATTGTGATAGTAAAATATTACGTTCGCTCTGTATTTCAAATTTTCCTTGTGAAGTGCAACTGTTACCTGTTATGCTATAAGAATCTGACTTCTAAAAAAATTAAAGACAGAAAGAATTTGATTTCTATGACAACCACATTTTAATAATTGGTAGTTCTTTGGCCAAACTCTATATTTCGGAGTGGCTGGCATTCAGATAAATGTATTATAGTTAAACTACAGCTCCCACTTCAGTACAAGTGTAACTGACCCCCTGAGTCTTAAACATCTGAGACAAAGAGACAAAAACTGGGAGAAAAAGATAACTAAAACACATCCAATATTTTGGCTCTAGTCTTCCAAGGACAATAGGGACCTAGGTCATGAGGAGACCATTATAAAATTCCTAAGACTCTGACAAGTCACCCAACCTCCTGAACAAGAAGACTGTTGAATCCCAGGAGACCGGAGTCACACCGTGCAGACCTTGCTAGAAGGAGGGTCACCATGTCATGCTGCCCAGCACAGCCACACGGTCAAGCAAGACTGACTCATCCTAGACCATGATAATGATAAAGGAGCAAAAAGACTCCACATACAATAAGAGATTAATTTTATTTGATAGAGATTTCTCTTTAACTTTATCCTAAATATCCAGCAGAAAAGTATAATAAAAAAATTTATAAAGTGAATAGGAATGCAGGCTAGGGATACAAAGGGGCTCTGATTAATGCCTTGTCCCCTGCAGTCCCATGTGCACCATCAAAGCTTACAGTAACGGTTCACTTAAGGCTTAAAAATCACAATTATAACTATATAAGTTGAGCAAAAATCTTTCCGTTCCTTAGCTAAAATCGTCCTTTAAAACCACAAAGCCCAGGTCAGGAATTTTGCTTAGCAGCACAGTGCCTACCTGGCAAGCATGAGATCATGAGGTCGATTCTTGGTACCAAAAATAAACAAATAAATAAAAACAATATTACCTCAGAGCCCCTGATCTTATAGCTGAAACTGAAAAAAAAATCAAACTTACACACTCATAAATAAAACATATTGCCTTTGGATAAACAATTTACTTCACGTAAAATAAGATCTTCAAACAATAAACTATCAGATTTTATGTAATCTTCTGACCCCTAAAAAAGGAAGACCATGCCTGTTTTTAGAGGAAAAAAATAGTTTTATGCTAACTAGTCTAAAATATTAAAACATGAAACTTGACACTAGCTGAATGTACTTCTAAAACTTGCCAAGGCTGCCTGAATCATGGAGACCTTGGTTCGAGAATCTAGAATTGGATGTCCTAGTTCCTTCCCCAGGAAAGGCCATTGGTAATTCTACTTGATTGTTTGGATCATGCATAAGCAACCTCTTTGTCAAATTTGGTTCTTCTCTTTGATCAACTTAAAATCACATAAGGAGTTCCAGATGGACTCACCAGTGGGTACTCCGCTTGCTTGCTTTCTATTCAAGGCCCACAAGTAGACTTCACAGTGTTGCCTCCTGACAGCCACATTGCCAATGATCCCCTCCCAGCAAGAAGCACCCAGTAAGACCAATGATTTCTGACCCCTAAAGACAGTTATGGGCACCAGTGTTGAAGCAGGAATTGAGATCCGGAAAAAATGAAGAAATAGACGTTAAGGTGAGGGCTTTGAGTAAACCACTATAAACCCTGGTACGATTGGAATGCAAGAGAAAGAGGCTCCCTGACGTTGATCCTGGGAAGCTAGAAGACCAGGAAATCTTGTTCTACCGATGTCAGGAATCTTGCTAAAAATGCCAGCCACATTGTTCTAAAGGGCAGGGTTTTGGGTAAACTGAGATGCACCCTAAATAAATTGGGATGCAAATACAATCTGTTCTCCTAATGTCAAAGACTTAACTAAAATTTGCAACAACATTGTTCCAGTGTTCTATTTTTGTGCCCACCAGATAGGCCACTAGACTTGTGCATTAACCCCTGATCTTGGGCACCTCCTTGGTGTCCTCCTTTGAATTCCTTCTCAACTAGTGATACCTTTTCCTTGCTCTCTCTAAAGAACTACTTTTGTTGCATTCCCCAGTTCTGTGTCTGTTCACCTAATGTGTTACCCTCAGAAAAAGCAGAGAAAGAAAAGTGACAGCCACACCCTACAGCTTTTCTGGATGGAAGCCACAGGACACTCCTTCTGCTGGCTTTGCTTGCTGCTGTAGTTTCACTCAGCAGGTATCCCACATTCTTGTCATTTCTAGCATTGCAGCTTTGGTTAGCTTTTGCATCTTCACACGCCACCCTGGCAGGGGCTCTTTGGAGGACTTGGTCTCTCATACTGGACCGCCTCCGTTTTCCTTTGAAATCTCAATAGGAGTCCCAATGACTCTGTAACTTTTATCCCTACTACCAGCATGAGCTATAACAGAGACTGAAGAAATCAAGGCTGAAGGAACATTTAATAGGCTTAATGGCACCAGGGAACTGAATTCCAGGAAAACTATTCCCTTACAGATTCTGTGCTTGCAGGGTGCTCCGAGGCTCTTTTCAGATAAAAGTTTTATATTTTTATTCCTCCTGAGCCTATTGGTGTAGGCTGTTCAGTTCCTAAGATGTCCCAAAGGCACATTTTCTATCATCCCTATGCAAAGTGTTTGGCTTCCTTTTAATGACATTAATCGCTTCATCCTCCTCGGCCCAACTTTAAATGCACTCCTTTTCTGATAGTTACATGTTTTTCGCAGCCTTCTGCTATGTGTCCTGCTCCAAATTCTCACTTTCAATCTGGATGAAAGTAACCAGTAATTCTTATGCCCCAACATGAATGCTGTGCTGCCTTAAAACGCTTTCTATCAAAATAATCAGTCTCTCAACTATAAACTGAACCTGTCACACATTCCCCATGAGTAGATAAAATTATTTAGCAGAATATAACATGTAAAGCCTTGAATCCCATTTTCATTGAAACACTCATTTTAATTTGAAATCTAGTTGATGCAGTCTTTAGCATCAACATTTTATCTGGTCTTTGTGAACTCCCTCCAGAATTTCCAAATTAACAAGACCTAGAGAATTCTGTACTGTTTCACCTGATTCTCTAAACTCTTTCCACTTTCTTTGAAAAAAAAATTCCATATGTTTCTTAGCCAAATCATCAGATAGTCACAGCAGCCTACTTCTTGACACCCATTTCCTGTATTTGTTAGCTGCCCCTTGCAATGTCAAAATACCTGCGTAAATCAACTAAAAAAGAGGAATGGTTGACTGTGGTTCATGGATTCAGATGCATGCGTGGTTGCATTTGTTGCTTTAGAGTGTAAAGTAGGTTAACATATTGGAGGGGTAGCACACAGTAAAACAAGACTTCGTATTTCTTCATGGAGAGAGAGAGAGAGACAGACAGACAGACAGACAGATACAGAGAGAGACACAGAGAGAGCGGCAGAGGCAGAGGCAGAGGCAGAGAGGTGCCTGGGGTTCCTGACCGCAATGTCACCTGAACAGCCATTCTCTGAATGACTAGCTTCCTCCCGTCAGGCTCCCCTCTTAATTGTTCTAGGTCTATCCTCCTTGCTTATATCTCCAATGGCGGCTTTCCACTCTTACCCTTGGTTTTCTCTTGCGAGCACTGAGAAGAGAGCGTCCGCGAGCCGTCCTGCTCTCCCTATCCTTCCATGCGCATCTGGACTCGCATATCCTGTCTTCCCACTTGCTAC
>NDGM011185799.1:0-10033 GCA_002564305.1 Octomys mimax
CACCTTGCCTGGACACCCCCGAGAAAGGGGCAGAGGTGTGGATGCTGGCAAGGCTGCTGTGTGTCAATGTTACCACTTTTTCCTGGAGATGGGAATGGTCTTCCTGAGGCCAAGAGAACCCTGAACCCTTTGGTTTGTGAAGAGAGCATCTCCACAGCCACTAGAGGCAGGGACTCTCGACAGGAATGCCAGGGCTGGGAACCGACAACGTCAGCCTCCCTGCGTAAGTCTGTAAGTCTGCGTGTGGCTGAGTCCGTCCTGTCTGGGATGGCCTGATTGCCTTTCCTCCTTCCTCACATCTGTCCTCTGACTAAGCACTCCAAACCCATTGTGGGTGGAGCTGCTGGCTCCCTTCCCTTCTCCTGCCTGGGGCTGCTGTGCTGGCCACGCCCTTAGCAGTCCCTTTCCTGCCTTGGCAGTGCTGCTGCACCTGGCCTGCACTTCAGCCTCCCTTCCCTGCAGCACACCTTGCTCCTGGACTCCGCACTTAGCCTTGTAGGAGCACAGGATCTGGCCACAGCACGTAGGCAGCAGCTCGCTGTGTGCTTATTCCTTCCTGGCATTGATGCTCTGCGTGGACTGGGCTCTTCTCTCCTTCCACACTGTGCACCCTTTGAGGGCTAAGCCAGAGTTCTCAGTTCGTTCTCCTGAGATGTTCCGTCCCATCATTCCTGTGTGGCTACATCTCTTATCATCATTCAAGGTCCAACACGAGCATTGTCTCCCTTAGGGAGTGTTTCCTCCTTCCTTGGAGGCAAGTGGAGTCCTCTTTGGGGACTGCTTCTTATATTCTTTTTAAAATTTTTTAAAAAATGTATTTAGTACAGGGCATACAGGGTCTCCCTACATAGATCAGACTCATAGTGATCCTCCTGTTTTCAGCCTCCCAAACGTTGGGATGACAGGTGCATGCCACCAGGCCCAATCTCAGTTGCTACCCCCGGGGCTGGGCGGGCACAGTACTCCAGGGATCAGAACTGCTTGATATATTCTTCTTCTGCTCCTTCTGCTTTCATGTCCCTGCTGCTTGCCAGCCTGCCAGCCGGTCAGCACCACAAGGACCAGGAGCACATCACACCCTGCTCTGTCCTCCTACTGCCTGACACAAACTTTTGCACAGTGGCAGCTTCATGACATTCCTGGAATGAATGGATGAAGTTAGAACTTGATGATCAACCTTCCATTCCAGGATCGCTATTCTGAATGCCTGGTAACGGACTTAGCTTCTCAGATGAATGCTCTATCTGCCATTCACTGTGCACACATCATTGAGTAGCGCTGGTGAGGAGGAAAAGGCACGCACGTCACCATTTCTTAGCTTCACACCCATGGCAGCATCCCGGGATCTCTCAGGAAGACCCTGTGGTCCTGTACAGCCTTGCTGGGGCTGCTCTGCTGCCCATCCCTTGGAGTTAGTACTCACAGTGACACCGACCTGCCATGCCCAGTTTAGTCATGAAAGAGGACACAAGAGGCGTGACATTGTCCTTTCCCAAGGTTATATTGAGTTTACTGAGAAAGTTAAAGATGTTTAAAGTGCTTAGTAAGTGGAACATGAAGGTGATGCTGTAAGATATGACTGGATCTGGGGCTAACTTAAGAAGTTTGGAATCAGAGCAAACTGCCTGGAGGAGGAGGGCTTCCGGGCCAGGCAGGAGAAACTGCGTGGGCAGCGACTGGAGGATGCAGGCCTGAAGAGTGAGAGTGTCTGGGTTTTCCCTATTGGTTGTGACAGCCTCTGACAGTGGAGGGGTCAAAAGTCACAGGGGCTGGGCCGAGTCTCGCAAGGTGGTCTCTGACGGGAGAGCTGCTGTGTGCCTCTCAGGGCTCTCTTTTCTCTCCTTCACTCTGAGCGATCATTAAACAAAATCATCCTTCTTAAAATGTGCCTTTCCCTCGTGGTCCTCTGTTCCATTTCAAGTCTGTGGACTGTTTCTGAGTATTTGCTTGGCTCGCCAGGGGTAACCTCTCTCCCTGCATGATAAATACACATTTGAAAATATCGATTTGCAGCTCCCCCTTTGAAAAGCTTAAGAAGTCTGACCTCTGCTCGCTGCCGTCTGACTGGAATTTTTCAGGCTGACCAATCGACCCCTGGAAAGGCTGAGATGTTACCTGCGGCCCTTGAGGGCCTTTCTGCAGGACTGAGGCTGCTGCGGTAGTGGCCACTTGGCAAATGCCTGAAAGGAGGGCCTGCTATTAGAATGCCTATGGCTCAAATTTAATGACTTTTAAATAGCTCACAGGAACAGGAATATCTCCATCATGGCGTCTTAGAGCATCACCCCAAGGGAAGTGCCATTTTCCAGGCTTGTGTTGGAAGCCCTGGGGTCCCCTCGAACCCCAGCGGATGATGGCATCTCGTGCCTTCAAATTTGCGCCCTGCCTACCTCCTGCCCCCACCCACAAAGTGCTCTTCATTTTATTTTCTTTCTTTGGTTTTACCATGGTGTGACCTCGTGTTATATTTTTTCTGAATGACAATGAAAGTAATTGAAAATATTGATTGGCAGTACAGTTAAGTTGTCAACACAACCATTTAATTTGTCAGGAGGACTTGTTAAATTGTCAAAAATCATATAAAAAAACTCCTTCAGTCACTGATGATATACATTAGAGATGTTCATGAATCAAATGGGCCATTTTTGAGGTAAGTGTTCAAGAAAAATCCTGAAATTGTTTTCTTCAGATACGTGTATGTTCTGTCCCTTGCTGGCTCTGTCTCTGTGTCTTTTTCTCTGCCTCTCTCCATCTCTCTCTGTCACTCTCTGTTTCTGTCCCCCTCTCTCTCTGTCTCATCACACATTAATAAGAATATTGGAATGATTCTGAAAGGCAAGGTGAAAGGGGGATTCTTTTTTTTTTTTTTTTTAAATAGAGGTTCCACTCAGGGTATCACAACAGACAATAAATCATTTGTAGCAACTTGCTTAGTATAGACTAAGGCAGATGCCCTAAGATTGTTAGGACAGAACCTTTCAGAATTACCTTTGTGGGTAGTACTTACAGTATTTTAGAGTTTGTATTTTCCCATTCTCCTGAAGCAAGTTTCTGAGATGCTCTGGGATGTTGGCTCTCCTTGCCCTGTATAAGATGGGGGGCAACTTCCAGCTTCCTGTTCAGATACCAGGGACACTGTTCTCAACCTCCGACCATAATTTAGTTTTTGAAGGTGTTCCTAAATGAAAAAGAAATTGGAAGGAACTTTATTTAGATTAAGAATAATGTGATCTGATACCCCTGGTCTAAATGAGTCAGATCATTGTTGACATATTTTCATACCTATTTGATATAATAGTGAATTAGGCCTCCAAAATCTCAGCCTGAAGAGCTAGTGTTTTAGTGGAAGGCTATGGGCCATTCTTATTATTCTTAGGAGGTCTAGTCTGGTGGGTAGAATTCCATGACTTCTTCCCAAGACCCATTCCCAGGAGGCCTAGTCCTCAGAGCTAGTCCTCAGCAATGCACTGAGACATCACTGCACCAATGGTGTTACGGTAGATGGCACAGAGGATGTGACGGAAGGAAGATTTTCCAGGTGGGCCAAATCTAGGGCATGGTCTCTTAGATACAAAACACTTTCCTCAGCTGGTGGAATTAGAGAAGCGATAGATACACAACATAAAAGCAGTTGCTTGCTTGATGCTGGAGGTTCTGTGTGAGAAGGTATCTGGGCAGCTCATCTCAGCAGATAGTAGATTCACCCAGCTGACAGCAAGGAACCAGATATACAGCTGCAAGGCCATGGATCCTACCAGCAACCTGAGCAAGGTAGGAAGGTGATTTTCCCCTCCAGTGGCCCTGGATAAGAGCGTACCCAGAATGACATCCTGATTTAGCCTTATGATTCCCTGAGTGTAGACCCAGGTGGTGGGTAGTAGTACAAGGGTTGAGCTCATACACCTACTTCTCTGGTGTGGGGGCCAAGTTATATCCTCCCAGGTAAGGTGCTCCCCATCAAAAGCTCAGGAGGGCTCCTGGGAAGACACTCTAATAAATGCCTGCAACAAGTAAGACTGCAGGCCAGGGCACTAAGGTGCATACCTTTTCCCCTTTCAGTACATCTCCCAGGGGCCTGCATCTTTCCTACTCCCAGTGTCTTATGATAGAGTGGATAACCACGTCTGCTGGTAAGCATCTGTCTTTGCCTGTGCTTGGACAGCCTTGGTAGCCATTCCGGGTGGTTCTCCTGAACTGCGACCCCCAAGGCTTCAGTCGATACATCACTGAAGAACTCTTCATGGAAAGGCTATAAATGGGGTTGTCGTCTGGAGCTTTCTGTTGACATTTCTTGGTAAGATTCAGAAGATACTGACTTGAGAAGCTGCGAATGCTTGTGAGTAGCTGCATCTCTAACACTTGAATGATAGAGAAAGTAGTATTTTGATGGAAAATATAAACATTTCTAAACTGAATTGAAAAGCTGCAACAGTGGAAGTTTTATGGAATATTTTATTATTCATTATATATAATATTTTGTATATGATATAATAAAATAAATAATAAAATATTAGATACATATATACATATAGCACATGAGTGATAAAAATCCATGCCTAAATTAGTCTACATGGACTATTTTAATTATAGTGAATCCAGTTCTTTCCAAGGTGGTACATTTTATTTCTGAGTGCATGGCTGGCTGAGCCCTGCGCTGAAAGCCCTGTGGGAGAGAGGCTAAGCCCTCAGGGAGCTTACATTTCACCCCCAGACAAGGGCAGAGATCCGGAGTAGAAATAGTCAAAGAACACCTGAGTGCATAGGGAGCAGCGTGAACAGCGTGGGGCATTAAGAACAGAGGGTTTTGTTGTGTTAAGCAAGGAACAAGCTGGAGGGGAAGGGGTAAATGGTCTGTGAACTTAAATAAATCAGCAGTGCTTATTGTGTTTGTCCATTGGGGTCTCCAAATTGCTGCTCATTTGTCCTCATTCTGGGCATTTAAATGGGGTTGATGTCAGGTGCAAAACGCACGAGGACCTGCAGGGCAGCCCTTTATTCTCTGGGTTCTGTCCAGACACCTCTGAAGGTCAGAATAGATTGGGAAGGCTGTGTGCCTTTTATTCTTCTGCCGTCACACGAGTCTTGTCCCTGCAGCCAGGGCTGGATCACTGCCGTCGCAGTTCAGGGTCTTCAAACACCTCTAGTTTTTTTTTCTTTCTGAAGTTGTTTAGGGGCCCAGGCTCCCCCTGCACGGCTGCTTTGCCAGTCTTTACCTGGTCTCCCATGTCTTTGTTGCCAGCACTGCCTCACCAGTCCGGTACTTATGTTCTGTCTCCTGGGAAAGACGAGGCAGTGTGAAGCACAGCCTATGTGCTTTGGAAGGAGATGGTACCAACTTTTCATACTTTACAGGTACTTTCTTAGCTTAGTCTTCATCACATGATATTGCTGAGCTGCAAGGGCATCTGGGAGATGTAGTCTCCTGCTGGGCAGCCATGCACCCTCTTGCAATTCAAAGAGGATCCTATTACTTAGGGGAAAATAGGGAAAGGTGTGGCAGGGAGAGGTAGCAATCTCCTGTCATTGCTATCTCTGCTTTCTTTCAATTTGCTCTTTTTTCCCCACTAAGCAATGAGCTCCTTCCCTCAGGTCTATTCTTCTGGCATCTATACTTCTCACCTTTACAATCTCAATGCTTATAATAAAATGTAGCACATAGTAGGTATTTAAAAGGTGTTTATTGCTTGACGTGATGGTGCATGCCTATAGTCCCAGCACTTGGAAGGCTGAGGCAGGAGGACCATGAACTCAGGGTCAGTCAGTGCTATGTAATGAGACCCTGTCTCAGACTGAAAAAGGGGTTTCTGAATGAGCAACAAATCAGTGAGCAAATGAAGAAATGGATTCCTGAAGGCACTCACAATTTGAGGCCCTTTTCTCTTGTGCAGCAGGCTTTCCATTTGAGCCTATTCAGCTGGACCATTGGATGGGCTGCGCTGGCTGTATTTGGCCCCCAGGGAGGCTGCATGGCCTCACCCGCACCGCAGTCTTTGAACCCAGGACTGGAAAGATGAAGGGATATTCCATTAATCCTTGCACCATTTGGCCTTCTTATCGAGTGGCCCAGACCCATCCTTTGTTCCAGACAACAATGAAGGGTGCCTTTAAGAAATCTCCAGCGAGTCCTGAGGCATTGCAGATTAGGTCAGTGGAACTGCTGCGAGGTTGAGCATGATGGATGAGCAGGAGAATGAGTTTCTGCTGCACGGTATTGTGAAATCTTTTCATTGTCACCAACGGGCCTATGAGGAACTGATGAATGAGGGAGCAAGTGTCAGAAACGCCCTTCCTTGCCCCAGTACAGTTTTAATATCTCCCCGAGCTACAGGATGAGTATTGATAAAAGTAAAGTTTAAAAATAGCCACAGAGTGATGGGTGGCCATGATTTAAGGAGAATGGCGGTGGGGTGAGAGAGGGTTCATTTTCTTGAAAGTGCATGAGAGGGAGAAAGCAGGAACGAGACAGAAAGGAGAGGGGAGAGAGGCGACAGAGTTGGACCATGAGGGGGAAAGAGCAGGAGGCTTTTCTAAGAAGCTAATGTGATAAGGATGATGAGGGCTTTGACGGATGAGTTAGATCCATCTGGTCGCAGTATATGTAATAAATAGCTGTGCTTGGCTTTGACCTCTCGCGCTTACCAGCCGCGTCTTTCTCTTTTGGGATATCCAGGAGGGAGCTTCCATTAGAGCAAAGAACCCATCACAAGCCGGAGCTGGGGATGTTTATGGTCTCATGCAGAGGGCAAAGAGGAGATGGTATCCGAGTTACAGGTTTATAAACTGAAAACTGTAACCTGTGCGTGCCTTCCTGGAGACAGTGCTGGTGACAGAGATGGTGTTTTCGTGGCTGCTGCTGCCACTGAGGGGAGAGAGGAGGAGGAAAGGAGGAGGGTGGGTTGGGGGGGGGGTCCCAAGAGTTGTGTAGGGGACACCTTGGTTTCTTGCTTATGTCAGACCTGGGCTCCTTCTGTCATACTTTCTTGTGCTTTGAGCAAATGTTAAATTAAGCTGGAATTGAATGGCTCTGTAACTAGGTGTGTAACTCTTAACTGGGAGGGTTTGTGAATGGGGTATGTCCAGTCAATTCAATTTTCTGGTTACCTTGTTAGAAACATTATAAAATGTGTTTGCTCATACTCCTGCCTTAGAAAATTCACAAGAGTGAATTTATCACTGTGGGCCCTGTGTTGGTTTTGGCTTATCGTTTTCCACATCAGTGACTATTGTCTTCCCCTGAAGATGGAAACTGTCCTGGGCCTGGGAAGGGCTCCAAAGCATTCTGGTCCAGAAGACCTGCCTAGTTTCTCTAATAAACCTGTGTTGATTTAACTTTGGGGGGATAATTAAAGTTTTATGGACTCGCATTTAGGAAATGGAGGGGAAGGAAATGGAATTGCCACTGAGTAACAAGGAGGGAATCTGGAGACAAAGTGGACCTGCCTCCTGGGGCTCTGTGGTGGCCCCTGCATGGAGGCCGCTTGTGTGCATCCTTGGGACCCAAAGGCTCTCAGAGGAAACAAGTCAGAGCGCTTCCCTTCCGTGCCCCATCTTGCATGGTGAACAACCTGAGTGTCACCCTGGTGTGGCAAGCCAGCGGGGCCATTGCAAAGGAGAGATCATTCTACTCTGCACTGTCCTAGCTTACCTCCTCTCTGTGGAGGACCAGCTGCATAAGGAGCTGTGGTGAGACTGAGGGCGGAGCCTGGCACAGGCCCGATATATGTCAGAGCTGCCCTTGCCCTGGGACCCGCTGCCCTCTGAGCATCTGCCCCAAGCTCTGATCCCTGGCCCAGAGGCACACACACACTCATATATACTTCCACATCTAACTTCAAGGGTTTTTGGCTAAACGCATTGCCAGGTTAAGAACTCTGTTAATGGGGGCCAGGGAGATAGCTCAGTAGAATAAACACTTGCCTGGCAAGCACAGGGCCTGAGTTCAATCCCTGGTTCTGCCAAAAAATAAATAAGTAAATAAATAAACAAAAAAGAACTCTGCTAAGCAATTATGGAAGCCTATTGTGTGTATGTATACATGTATGTACACATACATCTACATGCATGTCATATATATAAATGGTTATATAAAAGAAATAACTAATCAACCCATGTTCAGATGATTAATGATTCAATATTCAGTATCAAAGGAATCCAAGCCTCTGCCTGATTATAAGCGCCTAATTTATTAGTCATTCACTTTAAAAGCTTTTAGTGCTTCTGTTTGCCTTGAAAGTTAGTTGTAAACAACCACAGAAATTCTCCTCTTAGAAAAAAGAAAAGATAAAATAAGAGAATGAAGGCAGCCCAAGCTGGGCCACCCCACAGAACTCCGTCTGCTATAGGTTATCTTGTTGCTGTCATGTCCCTCTCTTCCCTCTGCCTAGCTCTCTGCGTTTTACCCTCTACTGCTGTCTGCCAAACATTGTTTCCCAAATGCCCACTGCCCTCCTCCTGCTGGGGCTCCCCCTCCCTCCTCCAAAGCAGGCCACATGCTGCTTCTACTTCCCTTCAGAAGGGATTCCTGCTTTTAAGATTTGTAATCCCAACTGGAGATGAAAAGGAAAACTGAACACTGGAGCTAATTCGTACTAATGTGTAAATGCCTGATTGTGTCAAATTCCCTATGGATAGTCATATTTAAATCATTTGTTTATTTATTTGGGATAGGGTCTTCCTATGCATCTTGGACTCATAGTGATCCTCCTGTCTCAGCCTCCTCAGCGCTGGCATTACAGGCGTGCGCCACCACACCCGGTTTGGTGGCTGGCTAGGCATGCCTGGTGTGTGGTACCAAGAATCAAACCAGGTCCTTGCACTTGCCACGCAGGTGCTTAGACTGCCAAGCCATCTCCCCAGCCCAAAATAGTCACATTTAGAAGAAGACATATTTTAATCTAAATCAATGTACAGCCACTGAATCTGGGCAGTGTAGCAAAGGAAGAATTTTAAACAGCAGTGTTTATGAGAGAAAAGAAAGAGCTTTTTCAGAAAAGAAAACAGCTCAAAAGACAAAAGATGATAAATGTAAATATTGTTCTTTATGACAAAACTACTTGGACAGATTTGAAGGTAGAAACTGAACTCAAATAAAGTATAAAAATCAGACCCCCAAAATTCAAAGACTCAACCCAAAAATGGGCACCTGAGGTGAAAATACACTTTTCAGATGAAAAAATACAGATGGCGAATAGATACATGAAAAAATATTCAGCATCATTGATCATCCAAGAAATGCAAATTAGAGCAACACTGAGATTCCATCTCACCTCGGAAAGAATAGGCTATCATCAAAAAAATCAACCAATAACAAATGTGGGAGGTGCTGTGGGGAGAAAGGAACCCTTCTCTACTGTTGATGGGAGTGTAGTCTGGTACAACCACTATGGAAATCATAGTGTTGATATTCCTTAAAAACTAGGATTAGAGGGCCCATTTGACCCAGCTGTTCTCATTCTGGGTATCTTCCCAGAAGAATTAACCCAATGTGTTGATAATCCTTAAAAACTAGGATTAGAGGGCCAGTGAGATGGCTCAGTGGAATAAGCGCTTCCCTGGCAAGCACAAGGGCCTGAGTTCAATCTCTGGCTCCACCAAAACAAACAAACAAACAAACAAAAAAAACCCCTGGGATTAGAGGGCTCATTTGACCTAGCTATTCCCATTCTGGGTATCTTCCTAGAAGAATTAAAACCATCATACTACAGCAATAGATATGCACCCATGTTTATAGCAGCATAATTTATCATAGCCAAATCTTGTAAACAACACAAATGCCCATCAACCAAGGAATGAATAAAAAAGATATGATATTTTTATACAATGGAGTATTACTCAGCCATAAAGAAAGATAAACTCGAAGCTTTTATAGCTAAATGGATGCACATCGAGACCATACTTATAAGTGAAATAAATCAGCCCCCTGTGTGTAAACATCACATTTTCTCCCTAGTGTAAGAAACTGAAAGAGTAAATAAGATCCAAAAGGTACAATAGATATTGTGAAAGGGAAAGAAACTGCTTAAAAGGAAAGAAC